>JAUCMX010000016.1:14943769-15101269 GCA_033459395.1 Hemibagrus guttatus | reverse complement strand
ATGTACAATACACATCAGAATGTATCCAAAAACCAGAGAGAGAGAGAGAGAGAGAGAGAGAGAGAGAAAGAGAGAGAGATTGTATCACATACATGTACAATACACATCAGAATGTATACAAAAACCAGAGAGAGAGAGAGAGAACAACAGAGAGAGAGAGAGAGAGAGCGAGAGAGAGAGAGAGAGAGAGAGAGAGAGAGAGAGAGAGAGAGAGAGAGAGAGAAATGCATACTTTGTTATGCAGCACAGTATCCAGTAACTCTTTCAGCGTTTATTTGGACTACATTTCACTTCAGCCTTATGGATTTTTCTGTGTACCTTTGGATTAGTATTCATAAGAACAAGGCACAGTGTGATATAACAAAAACTATTACTCCAAATCGTATGTTCTTTTAGAGGATAAAGAGGAAATCTGTATGTGAGATTTTATAGAGAAATCTCTATATTAGTTATATTGTTGGTGGCTCTGACTGACATCTGACATGTCAAATGTAATGTGTGTATTCTTGTGTGCGTACAATATGTGGATTGTATTTAGGTGCAGACTTCTGGAGAAAGACAGAAAGACTACAGCAAGTGAGTTAAAGGGAAGGAAAATGTGTGTGAATATAGAATGAGAGAGAGAGAGAGAGAGATGTAGAGGCAGATCTTTGGAAGAAACAGGAATGATTCATCGCTCTTGGGTCACCTGGATGTGTAGATTAGTGTAAGCGTACAGTCAGACATTGGTAAAAAGGTTCCTCCTCCTCCCACTGGAACAGTGAAATGACTCATCCACTGATGCAAGCACGTTTTCACACTCTTCTCTAGCTGTTTGACACTGGCGAAGAACGTTGATTGTTTGACACACGTGAACAACGTGATGCATGACTAAATCTCATTTACGTTTCTAATTAAATGTCTGTTCACTTAGCAGACACTTTTGTGGATTAAAAACAACCTCTGTTATAAACACGACAATGATCAAATGTGCTAGTACTCAGGAGTGCTGCAAAAGCTAGTCGACGGGTTTGATAATTAGCTTCTTAAAACAAAAGAACGTTTTTGTTCAACATCATATTTTAATGATAATTCCAACATAGAAGAAGAGGATACAGCAAATGCCAGACTCGAAGTTACAGTGGAGACTCTTCTCTCAAGAACTTTGAATGTATCCCCAATTGCAGTCGCCAAAACCATCGAACGCTATGATGAAACTGACTCTCATGAGGACCATCCCAGGAAAGGAACACCAAGAGCTACCTCTGTTTCAGAGGATAAGTGTCAGGAGCAACTGGGACAGTTCATCATAGTGATTCATCATAGCCTGCTTTTTTGTTTTGTGTAGTCCCCACGTGTGTTGTGCCACACCCCTCCTATTGTTCCGCTTTCCCGCCATGTCACCTATTCCCCATTTACCCTAATGTTTTGTCCAATATATATCAGCTCTTTTGTATCTGTATTTGTCAGTCAATGTTGTTGTTTGGTCAGGCTCTGTTATGTTTCCAGGTTCCCATGTTTTTGGTACGTTTTGTTAATCATGTTTTGTTTGTCCAGTCCCCGCGTTAGTCTTGTTTTGAGTTTTGTTAATAAAGCAGTGCTTTAATCTATCCTGTATGTAGGTCTGATAAACTGTACATGGGAGATCCTGACTACCACAGAGATCTGGGTTTGAGCCCTGCTTCGGGCGGTGTCTACCAAACATTACAAGAAGTTTATTTACAGATTACAGCCCACATAAATACTCCTCGGAGTTCAAGTGCAGACATATTTCAACATTCACTGTTCATGGTCGAATTGCGGCAAGGAAGCCATTACTTCAGAAAAACAACACGCAAAAGGAATGCAAGAAATGGACATTTGATCAGTGGAAAACTGTCCTTTGGTCTAATGAGTCCAAATTTGAGATTTTTGGTTCTAACCTCCGTGTCTTTTTTAGATGTAGAGAGGGTGAAAAGACAGTTCCTGAATGTGTGGTTCCCACTGTGAAGCATGGAGGAGGAGGTGTGATGGTGTAGGGGTGCTTTGATGGTGACATTGTTGGTGACTTAGTCAAAATTGAGGGCACACTTAACCAGCATGGCTATCACAGCATTTTGCAGTGACATGCCATCCCATCTGGTTTGCACTTAATGGGTCCATCCAACAATTTTCCAACAGAGAAAATGACCCCAAACACACCTATAGGTTTTTGTAAGAGCTATTTGTCCAAGAAAGAGAGTGATGCATCAGATGACCTGGCCTCCACAGTCACCCAATCTAGAGCCAAATGAGATGGTTCGGGATGTGTTGGACCAGAGAGTGAAGGAAAAGCAGCCAACAGGTACTCCGCACCTCTGGCAACTCCTTCACAATTGTTGGAAAACCATTCCAAGTGAGGTAGTCAGCTGGAAGGCTGACTAAGAGAATGCCGAGTGTGCAAAGCTATCAACAAAGCAAAAGTTGACTACTTTAAAGAATTGAAAATATATATCCTGGGTTATTTAACAGGTTGAATGCATAATTCTATATTTGATCAATGTCTTCAGTATTAATATACAATGTTGAAAACAATAAAAAATGAAGAAAAAACACTGAATAAGAAGGTGTGTCCACACTTTTGACTGGTAGTGTAGCAATAGACTAAAAGGTTTTTCAAACTTTAAATAGTTAAGCCTGAGTCATTCTAAGCAGACGCCTGGGTTATCTTGTTTAACATTTCACACTGCTTATACTATAACAAGGAAGCGGTAGCTCAGTGCTTGAGATGCTGGACTGCTGGCTGTTAGTGTTGTCACTACGGGGCCCCTGAGCAAGGCACTTAACCCTCAATTGTTCAGTTGTATAAATGGGATAAATGTAAGTTGCTCTGTTTAAGGGGATCCACCAAATGCCATAAATGTAACAAATAAATCTGTCAGATTCATGCACATCCCTAAACCCTGCCTTAATGTTTGCATATCTGCAGTGCCAAAAACCATGATTGGATAGATGCAGCACATGACAAGATTAAATAATAGCTTGTCTCAATCTTTCACATCAGTGATAAAAAAAAAACATGCCAAGTAAATCGTCTTTGGCTGTTTTAAGTCTCCTGGGGTGCATAAAGGCAATAAAACAAAAGGACAAATGAAGTGAAAACTAGGAGCAAATTAGATGAATATTTTTAAATGACTTTTATGCCTAAGGAGCCTTGTGTTTTTGTACAGTACAGTAGCACCATCGTTTAATGCTCCATCTTGGAAATTATGGGTCATTCCCAAGGGTCATCATTGGGGGTGTTTCATTGTTCACAGCACATTTACTAATTACACCTTTCCCTCAAAGTCGGCAACTACTGTTTGCACAACACACGGGGTTTCTCTAACTGTACAAAGCATGTGATATGAGCTACACGCTGTTCAGTTTGTGATTGGGTGTCTGTTGCTAAGCATCTAGCCGTCTGCATCATTTCACACTGTACGGGTTTGGCACTGTATTGTGGGGTTAATGTGTTTGTATTTTCAAGGCTCTGCTTACAAATCAGATAGCATAGCAGTCAAGTGTGAAGCTTGTCATTGGTAGAATTATGACTGAGACACTAGTAAAGGACTGTAACATGTAACATTCAATCCAAAGTGCTATCATGATGGACATCAGCTCAAATGCTGAATTATTCAGATTTGCAGCATATAAGGACCAACATTCATTTTTCCCAGTCTGAGTGATTAGACATAGCGACTTCCTAAGCCCAGCCACAGCAACTGACCCAGCCTTGTGCTGTATTTATGACATGCAGAAGGTGAAGAAAATGTATTATAGTGTGGGTGGCACAGAAGACAGAAGTGCAGCTGTACCTTGTACCCGAAGAGATCATCACAAAGCAGATACTAGCTCCATCCTGAGAGCTGTAAGCTTACTACCTTTGTTACTTTGTTTGGCAAATAGTAAATATGACTTCTAACAGATGAATACGACTGCAGACACTAGTTTGGCTTTAGGATAGGAAAGCGTTTCAAATTTCTAAACCAAACCAATGGTTCAAGAAGACGGAACTTATAGATTGCACTTGACTGACTAATACGTATACGGTACTATGAAAAAAGTATGAAGAAATTTATGCAAGTATTTACGTATTTCCTAAACATTCATCCATACCGAAGACTTAATCTGTGGGAGAAACCTTGTTTGTGCTTGTTCGCTCTGCAACCTCCAGATGTGCATTCTCATTCTCATTTAAGCTTACATCTGGTTTCAAAGTGAAAAAAACTGCAAAGCAAATAAGGAAAGGTGCATTCTTGGCGGAAACAGTTGCATTTTCTTATTGTGTATGTGGGTGTGTTTTCTTCATCACTGAGTTTGCCGTGGTGTTTTCTCTGCCTGCAGGAGGTTGGTGGTATGAGTGTGTGTGGCAGGAAAGCGCTGACCCTGCTGAGCAGTGTGTTTGCAGTGTGTGGCCTGGGCCTGCTGGGCATAGCTGTTAGCACTGATTACTGGCTCTATCTAGAGGAGGGCATCATCCTGCCCTTCAACCAGAGCACCAGCATCCACACATACCTCCATTCTGGCCTGTGGAGACTCTGTTTTTTGACAGGTGAGTGAACTCATCTATTAAAATGCACCGAGTGTTAAACAATGTGTCGAGAAAGTAGCATAATTTCAGTGTTTTCAGTGCTTATGATGACATCTTTGATAACGACTTGAAGCCCTGTTAAAGGATTGGTTTCAAGAATGTTACATGATCACATCAACAACCGAAGAAGCCAACACAATACGCAAATAATAGTATTACAAACTATATCAACACATATAATTGCAAAATAAAAAAACAGATTATTTAAAATTTGTGTGTAGACTGCGCTAAAGATGAAATACACTTAAGAATTCTTTTATTTGACTTGGCTTAAAATTTTCATTTTTGCCATAAATTCAACCAAACTTTACACACTCAGTGCTGTGCAGGTTCATGTAGTACACAGGTCTACATTATTTGACCACTGGAGGCCTTCCAATCAACCACTTCTCAGCTTGGCGTCTTCTGCTCAGCTTGGCGGATTGGCTGGAAAGCTTCAACACTTTCTGCAGCTTTGTATTGCCTTCACTATAAGACAGAACAAACATTATGACATAAGCTACCTAGGGGACTGCTGTCTTGAAGATGAATTGCCACATTCACAGTATAGTGAAATACTTTTCTTCAGATATCCAATCTTGTTAAAACATGAGGTCAGGGCACAGGGTCTGCCATTATACAAGCACTCCTGGAGAGAGAGGGTTAAAGGTCATCATGAATCGATAATCAATCAATCAATAAACAAATCTAACTGTGAGTAATTGCAAAGGAAACCTCTCTGTGAAGCTGAGAAAAAAGTAGAATTCTTATATGGATATTGTGGTTGTTCAGATTAATACAGACACACACACTAGCTTGCTCTGTGGCATGTGCTGTGAGTAAAAAAACAGTATGATGAGGAGCTGAGAAGTGGTACTATAGTAATTTAACTGGTCTCACACTCATAGACTATAAGAGTGAGTAAACTGTTATTTTTAGCTATTCATAAAGATAAAAAAACAGTGTATTGGTTAAATGTAATCTGCATGTGATGACACTATGAGTGCATCTTGATCCTGCAAATCTCTATGTATTTTGAGTGTTTGAGTGTCAATGATTCAGTGCTTTGACATCCTCATATGCTCTCCCTCTCACACACACATTCTCATTCTCTCTCCCTCTCTCTCCTTCTCCCTCTCTCTCTCTCTCTCTCTCTCTCTCTCTCTCTCTCTCTCTCTCTCTCTCTCTCCCTCTCTCCCCCCCTCTCTTTCTCTCATTCTCTCTCTCTCACACACACACACACATTCTCTCCCTCTCTCTCTCTGCTAGGAGAGGAGATGGGCCGCTGCTTCACTATAGAGTATCTAATGCCTATGAGCGTGCAACTGACCAGTGAGTCTACAGTCAGTGTCCTGAGTAAGTGCCTTTATTTTTTCTGTAGCCATGCATAGCTGGATATATGACAAAAGATCTTATGCTAAGTCTCCTTCTCTTTCTTTCAAGAAAAAAATAATGAATAAATGCTAAACTCTAATTTTTTCTATTTACAGTATCCTGTTTGCTTTTATCAAATGGTTTGCACTGGATTTTTGAAGTGATACATACATTGTATGGAGAAAAAACACCCCTAGTTGTAAAGTCCATTGGGGTTAATCTATTTAAGCTTGTGTTGCTCTCACATCCTTAACACAATCATCATTAGCGTCATCCACAGTGATTTTGATGTTAGATGTTAAATCCCGTGTTCAGTCCTGAGCTTGGGTTACTGTCTCTGCAGTTTCACATGTTCTCTGTGATTGTGTGGGTTTTCATGAGGTCCTCTGGTTTTCTACCAGCTCCCAAAAGCATGCAAGTGCACAGACTGGCTAAGCTTAATTGCCCCTTATTTTATTTATTTTATTTTTTTCCTCTTAGTTTATAAAGCATGAAAGCTTCTTTGCTTTATCAAGTTTTTTATGTCCCTCCTTGCACTTGTAATAGTTTTATGCCTTTGCCTATATAAAGATAAAAACCCCGTGCTAAAAATCTCTACCACAGTGGTTTCATAATAGTATCAGCTAGGTACTGATGAACAGTAACATCTGTTTGACAAGAGGCCTAACATGAGTATAATTTTTTTTTTTTTAATTGTATGTTAGATAATAAAAAAAAAGATGTGTACGAGATTTTATAGGCAGAATCTTTGTGACAGTGCAAAGATAAATAGCATCTGTAATGTGGATAGTGCCCTCTTGTGGTAAGAAAATATAGAAACCATTAACACTTCTGTAGCTATAATTTAGTCAGAAAACGTCTGTGAAGGGAACCTTGTGCCTCTTGTGCACTTGTATTCTATTTAAGGGTCCTAGAAAATAAGTGACCGCTTATAACTTAACACCAGACAACTTTGTTTGAAACATTATCAACCTTACTTTCATTAATAATAATAATAATAATAATAATAATAATATAAAAAAACATCTCCAGACTCTTCTTTTTGATTTGGAACAAAGATATACATTTTATGTGTGAGCTTGTCCTATAAAAGCACCTTCTTTGTACAGAGATGATTCGCACAGCCACTCCCTTTCCCCTGGTCAGCCTCTTCTTTATGTTCATCGGCTTTGTGCTCAGTAACATCGGACACATTCGCCCTCACCACACCGTACTGGCCTTCGCATCTGGAATCTTCTTCATCCTCTCAGGTACTGTTAGCGTTTCTATTACCTGGTCTTCTCCATATTGTTATATTGGTATCTTGTACCACTCTGTCCCTCTGTCTCTCTGTCAGGCCTTTCTCTCATGGTGGGTCTCATTCTTTACATCTCCAGCATCAATGACGAGATGTTGAATAGAAGTAAAAGTAATGATGCCTATTTCGGCTACAAATATGGCTGGTCCTTTGCCTTTGCCGCTATCTCCTTCCTATTGACAGAGGTAAATGTGTGCAATATTACTGTGCTTCATTGATTGATTGATTTTCCATTGATTGGAATCAAAAACGTAGTGAGCAAAGCTCACATGGCATTAATTCAAGCAGTACAGAAAAGGATGAATGGATTTCTGTAAAGCTGCACTGTAACAATATCTATTGCTAAAAGCATTATACAAAGACTGAATCAAATTAAATAATTATAGAACATTCTAGGTCAAATGCTTGCAGCTCAACAGTCAGCTATTGCCTATAATTTTTTCTACATTATAATGTAAAAAAAATTTCACAATATAATTTAATATAATTTTAATTTTTCACAATATAATGTAAAACTAAGGTTAAAGTTGATTTTGAAACATTTAAATATTAGGACCTGGGGTTTGCTTGTACTGTAAACGTAACTTGTTCACCTTGTTTGCTTTTCTGTTCAGAGTGCAGGCGTCATGTCGGTCTACCTGTTCACTAAGCGCTACGCGGCCGAGGAGCTGTACAGGCCGCATACGAGCTGCTACCGGCCGCGTCTCAGCAACTGCTCTGAGCACTCGACACAGTTCCTGCAGCGCCGGCACAGTCCCTCAGACATCTCCAGTGAGGCCTCTCTCCAAATGAACAGCAGCTACCCAGCCCTGCTCAAGAGCCCTGAGTATGAACGAGTCTCCTCCTCACTCTGCTAAACACAGATGGAGTGATGTGAAGGTGGACAGGAAGACAGGGAGAGAAATGGCTGACTAGGTGGGAGAATGGAAGTCATTTAGGAGAGTTGTTTTTTATAAAGTAATGTGGAGACACTAGAAAGATAGAGACAGTTTTTAAACAATCTAAACTATAGCTGTCCATATAACTGTCTTAGTTTACTTGATTTTGTAATTAGGCACGGTGACTTGGTGGTTAGCACGTTTGCCGTGTGCGTGTGGAGTTTGCATGTTCTCCCCGTGCCTTGGGGGATTTCTCCGGGTACTCCGGTTTCCTCCCCGATTCCAAAGACATGCATTGTAGGTTAATTGGCATCTCTAAATTGTACATAGTGTGTGAGTGTGTGTGTGCCCTGCGATGGGTTGGTACTCCGTCCAGGGTGTATCCTGCCTTGATTCCCAATGACGCCTGAGATAGGCACAGGCTCCCCGTGACCCGAGAATAGATCGGATAAGCGGCAGACAATGAATGAATCTTGTTCACCAGCAGGGGGCAGAAACACTTTACTACTGACCTGCTCTTAGTGCCACAATTCCTAACCAACCACAATGACCAGTTTCATTTGCAACTGATTATTGACTACTTTATTTATAACTATTTATTTAATAACATATAGTGCAGATATTTATGTTGTACAGCTATATAAATAAAGTACTATGTCCCTAATACCCTAACCTGTAGGTGGTACTCGGTAACAGCTGCAGCGTACAGTATGGCGTCTGCATTCGATTTCCAGTTCCATCTGCTCACCTCCATAATGAGTCTCTGTGAAAGAGCTGTGATATTACACTTCTCTATGACTGAAGTGCAGTGACAGGGCATCAGAAAAAAACAGCAGACAGGTAGCATCATGAAAACAGTAGGTCTCCTTTATCTTTTAGTAAGGTCATGTGTAAGATGTTTTCGTAAGCTGTATCAAACTAAAAATTCCTGCCAGGTTTAAAAATCTTCCGGTAAATTAAATGAAAAGAAAATGGTTTGACATGAGAATGGAGAACATAAGATATCTACACTGTACCTGAGTGATTAGGTACACATTTAGGAAACTGCTTTGTTTAATTGTTTGCCTGTAACTGGTCTAAAATTGATGTGTGTATGTTTGAAAAAAGCCAGGAGGCCATGTGTTGTAAGAAAACTTGAAGAATTTGCCAGATTATGGCACCCAGCATACTAGGGATTATACAGTGCATTGATCTGTCAGACTCTGAAATGTGCCAGTACCAAGAAACCCGAGAACTGATCAACTTGGACATGCTAAGATATAGCACAAGATTGTTTACTCCAATTAGTCTTGCCTCTTCTTATAAAGAACCGATTTCTAAGCCATCTTAAATCCTGTGAAAAAAAACATAAGATGCTCTAAATATCTCTTAATATGTGTTCTCTGTCAGACTTAGCATGTATATACAGTATATGTACAATAACTTCCAGTAACCTAATGCCAGCTGAGCCATTGCCGATACATGCCTGTGCTTATTTAATACGGTAGCATTTCTCCCGTGTTCACTGATTGTCTAGTCTTATTTGTCTTCATTTATGGATGTATGTTTGCCTACTTGCTTAAATGATTATTTTCATATATAATATTTCTGTAATGAATGCCAGATAAAGAGAAGGTAAATATTAAACATAGAGCACTATTGTCTGGGAATCTGCGATGTTTTTCATAATTTCAGATATTTGAGCAGTCAAGTTCAACATTAAAAAAAAACATGTTCATTATCCAGGCTTGCCAGGGATCAGCAAAAGCAGTCAAGGCTGGAACACAATAAATTAGTCACTGTTCTTCATTCCACACTGAAATAAAACTACTTTGAATTTCAAGGAAGTGAATTTGAAACAATAAAGATGTGGGGTTTTCAAAGTAATATATTTAAATACTATGAATTTTTAGTGATTTAATTTTTTATATAGGGGATTATTTTTATCCATATTCAAATGTGATTGGTTTGGTAAATAATAAAAATCAGACAGTGCACTTTGTTAGGTACTGTTTGGTAGTGTAGCTTATTAACTTGGGCCTGTTGGTTTTCAGAATTGATTTTCACACTGTCTGAATCTGCTTCATTTTTCTGCTACATCAATTCTCTTACCCATTCATTCATTCATTCATTGTCTACCGCTTATCCGATCTCAGGCGTCATTGGGCATCAAGGCAGGATACACCCTGGACAGAGTGCCAACCCATCGCACACACACTCTCATTCACTCACACACTACGGACAATTTAGAGATGCCAATCAACCTACAACGCATGTCTTTGGACCAGGGGAGGAAACCCCTGAGGCACGGGGAGAACATGCAAACTCCACACACACACACCCCGGCGGAGACGGGATTCAAACCCCCAGCCCTGGAGGTGTGAGGCAAACGTGCTAACCACTAAGCCACCGTGCCCCCCACTCTTTTACCCATTCTGTATTTATTCATTTTAATATCAATTTTATTATTATATATTTATTTAATTCTGTACATATGCCAGGACTGTTCTAATACTAACGACTATAGTCTTCTCCCCTCATAGAGATGTTAGAGATGAAGAATAGAGATGTTGACTACGTGCAAAATAAATATTGACACTCCATCAGGTTCAGGGTTAAAGCTTTATGAATGTTTTATGGTAATGACCAATAGCTTTTACAGTCATATAAAAATTAATGTATAGCTTCACAGGGCAGCTGAAGATAATATTCCACCCTGGGCTAGAGCTCTTATTTTACAAATACATATAAATCAACATTTAATAATAATAATAATAATAATAATAATAATAATAATAATAATAATAATTCTAAATCACACGACATGACGGCAGTATAAAGCTGCCAAAAGGAGTTTCCCAAACTATAACTGTTGTGAATTATATGCAGTAACTTGTACATACACAAAGAAGACGACTGTTTACAGTATTTACACATAACTTAAGTCCATCGTATCAGCAATTACAGGTCAAACGTTTCACACCGAAAATAAATATAAAAAGATATTCACTTATGTTTGAAAAGGGAACATAAACGCAAGCAAAATTGTAGCTTTTAACAGGAATAAACATTCACAACATATCAATATATTGTCAAACTTCTATATCAAGAGTCTCAGAGGAAAGAACTGATCTAGGATCATTCTTGTACATATAATCATAAACAAGAGTAAAGACTGATCCCAGAGCAGCTCTTATACACTGAGTAGAGCGATGCATGTGGCTCAAGGCCCCCGGAGGTGAAACCAATAGAAACCTTCATAAAACAGACATCTGTGTTAGATTTGTGTCGTAATATCTTCAGTCATACAGGGGTCTTAACCCTGTGGTCTCTCTTAACGCTCATTCCTAAGGACTAAACAGAAAACTTAAACTCACTGGCACCGGCCCATTTACAAAGCAAACTAAAAAAGATGCAAAAACATACCTGTATTTCTTCTAGCACTCTGTCAACAAATTAAAGAAATCAGTCCAGCTGACTTAAGACTGCCACATAGTGTTAAATTGCATTCCCACATTTATATAGCTTTTAATGCTGTTACTCTTGACAAACTGCACAGACACAAACTCGTTCAGCACCATAGTGAGATAATAGTCTATGTCATTTAGAGCTGCAGTGAAATGGCAATGCAGAATATAAAGTGTGGATGATTGGAGTACGCGGTTACTCTCTTTGGTCATTAAAGAAACACCTTACGTTAAGTTTAATTTTGCTTAATAATAAATATAACAGTTACTGGATGCCTGTTCACTTCCATAATCCTAACAGGCTCCAGCTTTCTGTTCTTATTAATCACATGAGCAAAGTGTTACTTTAGTGACTGGGGATGGACTGAGGTCTGAACATACTGGGATTTCTCGGTGGAATCCCATCAAACCGTAATCCTCTGGTCTCTCATGTGCGCCGTCCATGTGTGCGCGCTGACATCCATGTAAGTGCAGGGAAAGCACCAGTGGCCGCATTGCGCTCTTATAGATGGAAGGAAATCAGAGCGAAATAAGGGATAATGGGCTTAAATGGTGAAGAATCGACCACCGTGACAAGGTCCTGCGTCGATGATTTCACAAGGCCTCACGTATGGCAACGAGGCACTCATCACTTTTTGTTGGCAATGCGGCGTTTCCTGGTAGCCAGCATGTCGTAGAAGGGGTCCCTGCTGATGCTGGCTCTGAGAAAACAGATGAAAAGTGAAGCCATCAATTATGAGCAAAGAGGGAGGGGAAGCAGAGACTTTTAGCATCTTTGATATGGAAATGCAAGCACATTTCTACTAACCCCGGCTTTAACTTGACAGAACGAGAGAAAGGTTTGTTCAGTGACCTAGTTAGGTTTCTATGGTTTCTGTAGTTAACCTACTGCCCCTCTGGTTGCTTCGAGTAGGAATCAATTCAGCTGAAGAAGTGGGCTTTTTTTTTTTTGCTCTGGTATTAAACAATAAGCACCCTGACGCACTTAAACTGGCCTGAACAGCAGGTTTATGGCCTACAAAGAGCGCTCCAGTTTTCATGGCCCAAAAATCCTGTTAAGATGAGCTACTCCTCTGCTAAGGAAAAAAATACTGCATTGAATTTCATTAGCATTAGCAGATAGATTAGTTGACATGGTGAGAACTCGGGCTGCTGGTCTCCACCATGATGCTCTATGCACTGACTAATCCCCTCACGGATTCTGGCAGGAAAAACCCATGACAAGTATGGTGTGGTGGAGGGGGGTGGTTTGTGAGGCAATTTTTTCCGCACTATAAAAAACAGCATGATCGTATACATTGGTAATCTGTTCAGTGTGTCAGTCAACTGCCACTCCACATATTAATATAAATGACATGTTTCTCCATCTTTTTAAAGAGGAAAACTGGTCATGTAACAGGGGTTCTTACTTTATAGACTTGATCCACTCCTCTTTCTCCTCTGGTGTTGGGGCCGATATCCTGTAGACCACATGGTTCCCTTCCACCACCCGGCCATCAGCCTCTGTCTTACACGCTTTGATCACCTGACCCTTGTGGCTGGGGTTGTAGAGCTCGAAACAGTTCTGAATAGGAAAGAAAGGTGTTCAATGCTATGTATTAGTTATATAGATATTAGTTATGCATGACTCTATGACATGTTTTCAAACCCCAGTAACCAGGATGCACTTTGGTCTCATTTTAGGTGGAGGATGTCATCAAAAATCGTTCTAGCCTCAACATTTTTTCTCAAAATAGCAAATAGCAAAAATACATGATGCCGTGCAAACACAAACAATTCACATCATGCTTGTCTGTTGGTCTAGGGCAAATATGAAGGTAAGAGATGACACTCACAGGCTTCCTGGGCTCATCCACCTCTCTGATACTGAGGTTCTCCAGAGGGATGATTCCCCGTGGCTCCTTGTCCTATGACGCATACAGACCACAATACACAGTCACAAAGAAAATTCCACTAAAACTGACTCAAAAACTGACCACTTTTGAAAGAGACTAAACTAACACCATGCAACACAAACACATACTGAAAAGGAAACCTACGAACCGTTGTGTACTCAAAGTAGTACAGGCAGTTGTCAGTTAAAATGAACCACCGCCTTTTCCAGGTTTTTACTCTTCCTCCTGCAGGAAGAAAAAGCATAAGATGGTGACATCACTAACCACAGTCAAATATACACACCGAGACGGCATACAAAGTAATCTATGATCAGCGTCAGTGGACCATAACAATGCAAATATTTTTACTCCTGTCATTTGACTCATGAGTTTATTGAAAGTCCCTGTCCACACATTTTGATATTTTAGTTATAGATATTTAGTTATTAGATATTTACTATTTCAATTTAGAACAGAACTGAATTCACTTCTCTAAAAATTTGGTCTTAAAACCAGATTTAATATGCATGTCCTTTAAACTACAGTGAAACACTTTCAATCCTCAGGTAAACAGTTGCATAATATGTGCTTAACATATTTCTACATTGTGCAGCAGTACACCATCCTGTACATTGTGTATGGAAGAATATACATCTCAGAATACATTGGAATCGAACCCCTGGCCATACAAACGAAACTAGAAATGTTCCTCAGCCGTTTGTCTGAGATGTATGCATTCAGGTCAGGGAAGGTGAAACCAAAACCTGGTTCTGTGCAAGGAATTACCATTGCTGGTGTCCAGAGAAAAAATAAATGTAAATATAGTGAAGTGGAAGGTGTGGAACATTCACCATTAGTGGAGAAAGAGAGAGAGAGAGAGAGAGAGAGAGAGAGAGAGATGGGAATTTGTAAAACGTCAGGAAATTCAGGAATGTTGCGTCTCCCAGTTATTTTATAAGGTTATATTAGTTAACGTTAACATGCAATAAGTAATAAGTAAAGCAATAACACATGATTCATTCATTCCTCAGTAATGGCTTTATCCTCACTAGAGTCGCAGTGGATCCAGAGTCTACCGCAGGAACACTGGCAGAAGGTAGGATTGAGATTCCAATCCCTCACACGGTACATGAAGTACACATGATTGTTTAAATGCACAGAGAATTTCAAAAATATGTCTATACACGCCTGTTAAAATGGCAGGATTTAGTATTAGGAAAAATGCGAAAGCAAGATGAATCATCAGATCGTTTTCCACTGTTAATTTGATGCAGCAACCAGCAAAATTCAAATAAAGAACAAAAATGCTAGGTTTAGAAAAGAAAAAAAAACCTTCCAATAACTTGGTTGAATAAGTGAACACAGCCTTTTATAATGGGGGGTGTGGCTGTGCTCAGAATGAACCAATCACATTCAAAAGTATTTATCATA
Organism: Hemibagrus guttatus; assembly: GCA_033459395.1. Classification (NCBI taxonomy): domain Eukaryota; kingdom Metazoa; phylum Chordata; class Actinopteri; order Siluriformes; family Bagridae; genus Hemibagrus; species Hemibagrus guttatus. The sequence goes on along the minus strand of JAUCMX010000016.1, from coordinate 15,086,420 downwards.
CCTCTGTCATCAGTGTAGTGATTCTGATTAACCTCAAATAAAAAAAACCTCTTTTCTTGACATCTTCTTGCCATCATCAACAAGTGGAAACCGCAGTGACATCACCAAGAACAGGACGTCCCTTGAGAACTGACGTAAGGACAGGACAAAATCTGCTAAGAGACCTCCGGCTAGAGCTGCAGGAATATCTGGCAAGTACTGGTCACAAAGACAATAATTGTCACAAGTATGAAAGAGGTCCACTGAAATGGAACAGCGGGCAGTGTTGTGCGCTCAGGCATTTGGATGACATGGAAAAAAAGAAAAAAGAAAAGGTCTGAACACGTCAGTGCCACAGGTCAGGGCAAAGGAACCCTGGGGCAAATGAATGAGGTTGTTCATGTAACTGGGGAAATCCTTTCAACACCCACTGCACTTGCATGCGCATTTACATCCGTTTCCAGCGTTTCAGTCTCCTAAAAGACTTTCAGTTTACAATACAAAGTTTGTCTGTATTAGAATAACAAATAAAAACAGCATCTGTTATAGCTGTTAACAATCATTATTCATTACCATTATCTGGAAACTATAATACAACTTAGACACAAAAGCAAGTAATCCTGTTTCATCCTGCTTTCATGAACTTTATTTCACTTCCTAGTGAAATAGTCTTCCATGTAGGCGCTAACGATATATACGCTTTCATCAGTCTGAGGTTCATAAGAGTAATATTGTAGAGGTGTGTAAATTAGCGAAGGCGATGTCCGATGCAGTATTATGCTTTGGCCCCATCCCAATGCGACATGGCGATGTAGCTTACAGCAGGTTATGGTCGCTGAACTGTTGGATGTCCAGGTAGTGCTCCAAAAACAACCTGGGCTTCATAGATAATTGGGGCTTGTTTGAGTGCAAGGCTGGCCTGTTAGGACGGGACGGTGTCCATCCCACTCGGGAAGGTGCTGCTCTCATTTCTTGTAGCATAGCACATAGTCTTAGAGCAGGTCTAGTTAATCAGTGACAATCCAGAGCTAGGGCCAGGGAGCAGACAAGCATGCTAATCCGACCGTCTGCTAGCTGCAATGAGTCGTCACCCAAGGTTCATAACACTGAGACTGTGTCTGTTCCCTGAGCTAAACAAAAATGTTTTAACAATCAGAAAATTCGTTTTAGTAACCTGATTAACATAAAACTAGATCATAGTGAATGCACAGCCAGCACCTTTGATCTGAAGCTAGGACTGTTAAATATAAGATCTCTTTCATCTAAAGCACTTATTATTAATGAACTGGTTACTGATCAGGAGACTCTTCCACAGTCGGAAGCTATCTCAGATTACTATCTTGTTTCATTTAAAATGCATCTTAGACACGAGATGCGCAATTTGCCACGTCACCGTATTAAACGTACATTTACGTCTGCTACTGCAGAGAGATTTACCAATAGTCTCCCAGAATTATCACGCATGATTGGTTCACCGTCTGACCCCACAGAACTTGATCAGGCGACTGATTACCTGGAGTCAGTGTTTCGCAACACGCTAGATAATGTAGCTCCACTTAAAAGGAAAATAATTAAAGAGAAGAAACTAGCACCCTGGTACAATGACCACACACGAGCTTTAAAACAATCGGCTAGGGAACTAGAACGTAAATGGCGTCAAACTAAATTGGCAATATTTCAGTTAGCGTGGGAGGAAAGCCTTCTGAGCTACAAAAATCCTCTTAGTACTGCTAGGTAAGCGTATGTCTCTGCCCTAATCGAAGATAACAAAAACAATCCTAAATTTTTGTTTAGTACCGTAGCAAAACTAACTAGGAGTTAAACCATTGTAAAAAAGCGCCCACCCTCTATATGCAGCAGCAATGACTTCATGTATTTTTTCAATGGAAAAATTGATAATATCAGGCAAAAAATTCAGACTATTAATTTTAAACCAAATTATTCGATAGATAATCCTTTAGATAATATAACTATTTCTGATCAGAGCTTATCATGCCTTACTCCCCTTCAAGAGCCTGATCTAGTTTCACTAATTTCATCTTCAAAACATTCAACTTGCATACTAGATACCCTAGATTACCCATGTCCTTCCTTAAACAGATATTACCAGTAGCTACTGAACCCCTTCTAAAAATGATAAATTCTTCCCCTAGCACTGACTATGTGCCTAAATCTTTTAAGCTAGCAGTTATCAAACCCCTGATTAAAAAAACGGACTTCAGCCCCTGCCAGCTGTCCAACTATAGGCCAATATATAACCTGCCCTTTATCTCCAAGATCCTAGAAAAGGCTGTAGCAGTAGTTATGTTCATACCTACATAGAAATAACATTCATGAAATGTATCAGTCAGGATTTAGGGCTCATCATAGCACAGAGACAGTACTGGTTAAAGCGGTAAATGACCTGTTACTGGCCTCTGATCAGGGTTCTGTCTCCTTGCTGGTGTTACTCAATCTTAGTGCAGCTTTTGACACCACTGACCACACTATTCTGCTTGATTGGTTAGAACATGTTGCTGGTGTTAAAGGAACAGCCCTCTCCTGGCTCAGGTCTTATTTGACTGATTGTTATCAGTTTGTAGATCTAGATGGTGACTTCTCTATGCATACCAAGATTATGTTCGGTGTTCCACAAGGTTCTGTCTTAGGCCCACTGCTTTTCTCCTTATATCTGCTACCCCTTGGTGCAATTATTCATAAACATGATATTAGCTTCCACTATAGCTATACAAATAAATTGAATTGCATTGAATTCCTGCGTACTGTACAAGGATCATGCCCCCCCACCCGTCATGTTTGTTATTCGTATCAGGAGTAAATCCCTACATTCGTGCTCATAACCGAGGCATCTGGTATTGCTGGTGCATATTAGCCTGAGTCATGTGTAGAACCCTTGCTGAGTGCGTCATGATTCCTGGGAGTGTACAGAGCTTAATCTGTTACGGGAAAAGCAAACTGAAACGTTTTCTCATAACATGTGCTGAGTTGCTAATAGTGACGACAGACAAAGCAGCAATGCAGCGTTGGGGTGGAAGCAAATCCAAAATATGGTTACGCATTAAAGGAATACAAATAATATCAGAAAGGCTTACGCTGAAAGAAAGCTCACGTATAAGTGTAAGCATGACAACTCTAAATATAGCTGACTAAATTTAATTTCTTATTAGCAATGCCAGGTTGTTGTTTTTTTGTTTTGTTTTGTTTTGTCAGATGTATTCCTTTAATGCATAAATGTTGATCTTTGTTATGGAGGTGAAGTTTCCCAGCACAGAACTCAGGGATCTGGGAAGAGAAGATGCCTGAGGGCTAATATGACACACTTAAGTAATACGGTGCGCAATGTTGGGTAATACATGCTCACGTGCGGGATTCGGCTGGTTCATATACCCACAGGGCATAGAAACAGGGCAGGGAACTCATGGTGAATTTATTTTCCAGGTGTGAAGCTAAAGGCTAATACTATACTGTACTTGCTTTTTCACCACACGTGACCTGAATACTGCTTTATCTAAAGTTCTTGTGTGTAAGTTTGATAACACTTGCAAAAACAGGATTTATAGCATGAAGTGTTGCGTGCCTCACATCAGTAACATCTTTTCGGTCTTGTATGTTTACATTAATGAATTTGTTGTTTGTTTCCATCGCTTAGGCTTCAGTATTTAAATGGTGAAGTAACTATTCCCTACATCATACATTACATATGGCATCTGAAAAGCAAAAGAAAATATTTAATGCAGCACTGACCTGGTGTGCAAGTTACATAAGTGTTGGGGCTAAAAAAGGGCTTTTCACACGTTGGCTCATTGTAAACTCCGCTTAAACAGAATCCTGGGTTATACTGTTTCATGTTTCACATTGCTCATACTTTACCCGGGGTTAACAATTAATTGTAGGTATTCATAATCTGATGTTTCACACCGTACATACCTAAACCTTGGGTTAATGTTCTTATTTGAATATTTGTGCTGTCAACAACCTTGACTGAATAAATACAGCATGCATACGCTTTAAATTATAGTTTTATATATATATATATATATATATATATATTTATCTTGTTGCTAAGCAACAATCCAGTTGTAGCATTCTAACACCTTGTGTTTTCACACTGCACCGCAATGCAGGGTTAACAGTGTAAATGCACCTCTAACCCTGCTTCAGAGCAGATAAATTACAAGTGTGAAACTTTCCTCTGGCTGGGGTTAAAAGCGGGGTTTAGAATGGCGATAACCCGCACAGTGTGAAAAGCTCTAATCAGTATCTGTAGCAGTTAGCTTTTCCACCTATGCAGGTGGGTACAGGGAGTCAGATATGAAGCTCAAGCCCACAACCACTTTTATTTAATACAGAACAGCATCATTTCCTGGTTTAGTGAATATAAAGAACTTTTGCAGCTGTTACAATTGAACTGCAGGCTGAAATACTGAGCTGACAAGGAGGAAAGCTTTTGCTGTATGTTTTCTATAATTTCTTCATACCACAGTGCTGTTAAAGTTGACTGGTCAAAAGGCTGTGATGAATTTTCTAATTATATATCACTCTCAGGTTCATTTGAATGCACTTATTCTAATTCATTATTCACTTATTCTAAGAGCTTTACATAATTCAAGGCTAATAATTAATGAATTGTATTATTTAACCTAATCATTGAAATAGTGAAGATTTTTCCATATATAAAGATATATAGATATTTATATTCCCATAAAGATTAACACTTTTGGGAAGGATTTTTTAATTTATTTTAAGAGCGAGAGAAAAAGAGAGGTAGGTAAGGGAGCGAGGGACTGTTTACAGGAACTAACTTGTCTCATGGATGTTCACTAACATGAAGCATAACCAGTTCCAAAGCATGACAGATTGTTCAACAATAAAACAAAATGCTGTGCTGTAAGAGGAAAAAAACACTTAAGGATGTGCTGTTATTGGGTGGTAACGTCATCACACCATGCGCTTAACAGCACCCCACAAAGTGTTTTATTTCTTACGTATCACATCTGTCAAACACAAACACGTGTGTCACAACACAGGAGGAAAGTTTTAATGCAGTGGAAATATTCGACTTGATTACACCACATTAAAATACCCTCCATGGACCTGACCTGGTTGTCCAGCACATCCCACAGATGTTCACAGATTGAGATCTGGGGACTCTGGAGATGAAGTCAACAGCTTGAACTCTTTGTCATGTTTCTCAAACCATTTAAGAACCATTTTTTATAGTGTAGCAGAATGCATTATCCTGCCCCCATACACAGCAAACTGTGTGTTCTTTTCTCTCATAGCGAGCAGGAACTTTTTCAGCAATTTCTACACTAGCTTTTCTGTGGGATCAGACCAGAAGGACCAGCCTTTGCTCTCCATGCACATCAGTGAGCCATGAATCTGTCCCTGGTTCACTGTTTGTCCTTCCTTGGACCACTTTTGGTTGGTACTAACCACTCCATACTGGGAACACCCCACATGACCTGCTGTTTTGGAGATGCTCTGACCCAGTCATCTAACCATCACATTGGCTCTTGTCAAAGTCATTCATATCCTTACACTTGCCCATTTTTCCTGCTTCCAACACACCAACTTTGAGAACTGACCATTCACTTGCTGCCTAATATACCAAAACTCTTGTAATGTCACTGTAACAAGATGTTCAACGTTATTCACGTCACCTGTCAGTGGTTTTAATGTTATGTCTGATTAGTGTGTGTATAGAACTAAATATCAAACGGTAGTTCAACATTTGTATGCTCAAATTTCCCCAACTGTTAATATGCTGGAATGGGACTGTGCGATATTCTAAATTAGTTTTGTACTTTTGGTTTCAAGCTCTTATATAACATCAGGATTCCTCTGAGGAAGTACTGTAATTATGCACCAGCCGTTAAAAAATAATAAAATATTTGTGTATTAAAATGCACGGACCAAATCAGATGTTAAAGTATGAGCATTCTCTCTGTTATGTTCTCCACGTGCTATTTTTAGGTAACTTTAATAGATCTCTGTAAAGTAGGAATATAACTTCTCTTTCCTTTCCACCTAAGGGAGATTAGGGTGAGAGAGTAATAACTCTGCACACTGGAGCTGCTGGCATGTATATGAGTCTGCAGAGAGCTTGCATACTGCAGGAGGAATGCGTGTGTGTGTGTGTGTGTGTGTGTGTGTGTGTGTGTGTGTGTGTGTGTTTCCAGGCCAGGCAATAATCCAAAAGTGTGAGGCTCAACCAGGCTGACAAACAGCAATGTGACCCCTGACCTTGTCTCTCCTCAGCAGCCAATTAGAGAACAGGTACTGGGTTTAAATTGCCACTGTGAGGAGATGCAGATAGCTTCGGAATGACAAGGGGATGCAAGGATCAAGGGAGGAGGTGAAATGAGGAGAGGAGGAAGGACAGTTGGGATGGAGCGGCAGTGCTCTCCGAGGTTACCTACCTCCTTGAGAAGAGACAGGCAGACATACAACAGAAGGATGGGAGGAATGGGGGTGCAGAGGGAATAAAGAAACACAAGAAGGAACGTTTAACAATAAACGAGCCACACGCAACCACATCTAGGACCAAAATTGCAGACATGTTGTGAGAAGGGGTGGGCAAGTATTAAAAACACATGGGAGTAAATACAATGCAGGGTAACAGTCAAAAACCCCAGCGCTTCATCTGACGCCTGGGGAATAAAAATAGCTCAGTGGTATAAACATGCTTTGTTTTGTGAGACACCTCAAGAGTCCTTCAAAGTCAAGGTTAATATGGAAGCATTGAAATTTGAGGATCTTAATACTAACAACATTATACATGTATTTCACCTTTCATGACCTCTTCTCTACAGAGTGTCATATTTATGATGAATTGCCTATTTATTAATTAGCAAATGATTAAACATGGCACGGTTATGAGCCAGTGAATTGTGGTGTTTGCATAGTTTTCACTAACACCACTCACTGTGTGAGGAAACCCAGTGTTTCTCTGGAGTATTGATGTGTGATAGCACTATAAACTGAGTGAGAGGGGGATGGAGAAGATGGAAGAGTAACACCACATACAGAGCTCAGTGACCTGAGAAACAGAAAGTGTGTGAAGAAGCTTCTCTCCACTGACCTAGCTTAAGAAGCCAGCCTTCTCTGTCGGGGTTGAAAAACGTGTGGGTCAGGTCATTGCCATCATCCTCCGGGATCTTAAAAGGCTCACTTTTAATGCTCTCGTACAAGTTCTGATCAGGAGAGGGAAGAAAAAAAGAGAGACACATTAGGCGACACTTTAGCACATACAGAAAGCAAGAAGGACAAGTACATCTTTGAAATATTTATCGTCCTTCTATGGCCACTGGTGCATTAATCATGACAGGATTGTGATGCTGGTTCGGACTTGCACTCTAATAGAAAGCGGGTTGAAGCAGTCAGCAAGTTCAGGATGAGGTGAAGTTTCTGAGTAAAAGTCTAAAAGATCATTCCGCCCTAAAAACCTCAGGTAACTTCTCAAAATCTTTGGCCTCTTATAGGGCGTAAAAAGCAAAGCAAATGTATACAGTGGGTATAGAAAAGAATCACACCCTTCAAAATAATCACATTTTGTGTTTTATCCAGCTGTATTTACTTATAAACAGCAACTTATAACATTCAAGCAAAAGATATAACAGCAACAGAAAAAAAAAAACAGTTTTTTCACTGAGTTGGATAAAGGATCACCTCTCTCCAAAAGCCTGACTGGTAATCTCAATCAGGTGTCGCTAATCATCGTCTCAATGGCACACCAAGACATCTGACTTCTGACATTGACTTGGTCTATAAAAGATCTCCAGGATAAAGGGTTGCAAGAATAAAGCCACTCCTCAAGAAAGGAAACATGCAGTCATGACTGGGTTTTGCCAAAATGTACCTTGAAGATTCAGCAAAGTGGAAAAGGGTGTTATGGTCAGACGAGACTAAAATCGAAATATTTGGATTCCACACCAATCGCTATGTCTGGCGTAAAGCCAATACAGCTCACCATCCAAATAACACCATTCCTACACTAAAGCATAGACGTGGTAGTTTCATGTTGTGGGGGTATTTCTCTCCAGCAAGGACTGAGACAAAAGGAAAAATGGATGGGCAAAATACTGTCAAATTCTTCATGAAAACCTGCTGCCCTCTGCAAGAAAGATGTCAATGGGAAGAAGCTTCACCTTCCAATGACCCAAAGCACACAGCAAAACTGACCACACAGTGGTTGAAGGAGAAAAAGGTGAAAGTCCTTGAATGTCCAAACTCAAACCCCAATGAAAATCTGTGGAATGACCTGAAGACTACAGTGAGCAGTTCTGCAAAGAAGAGTCTAGAAGCCCGGATGTGCAGGAAGAGTTGGAAGAGACGTATTCCAACAGACTAAAGCCTGTAATTAAAGCAAAACGGTGGTTTAACAAAATACTGATATAAGCGGTTGATCATTTAGCCAACTCAGTGATTCTGTTTATTTACTTATTTCTGACCTGTTGCTGTTATATCTTTCGCTTGGATGTTATAAGTTGCTCTGAGTAAATGCAGCTGGATAAAACACAAATTGTGTCTGCCTTCATTTCAGGCTGCAAAGCAACAAAATGTGATTATTTTGAAGGAGGTGATTCTTTTTTATACCCACTGTAATTGTGAATGTGACTACCATTTGATTAGGTAGCATGTTCATGCTCTGTTATGCTAAATTCTTTACTTATTAGTAAGGGATATTGCAAAATATTTTAAAAATCTGCACGTTTTCATGATATAATCTAATATACTGCAATCATATGCTGATTATGAACCTAAATAGTGAGACTGGAGTATAGGAAAGCATGTCCTGATTTAGAGGTAATAATAACAATGTGTTGCTTTGTACTAAGTATATGGTAGCATATATAAAGCATACAAGATCCTTTTGTACTCTATATATATATATATAGAGTACAAAAGCATCTTGTATGCTTTATATATGCTACCATTATACTTAGTACAAAGCAACACATTGTATATATATATATATATATATATACATAAAATAATATATATATATATATATATAAAAAAGAGGCATTGGTGGCTCAGTGGTAGGTTTCTCGCCCATCATGCGGAAGGCCCGGGTTTGATTCCCAACCACTGGATGCAGTGCCGGTCCCAAGCCCGGAAAAATGGGAGGGTTGCGTCAGGAAGGGCATCTGGCGTAAAACATTTGCCAAGTTGTTGTGCGGACCAGTTGGTCCACTGTGGCAACCCCGAACAGGGAGCAGCCGAAAGCAATATATATATTTATTTATGAAGTAGTTCTGTACTTGCTTCAGGCTCAAATGGGACAAAAAGTATCCTAGAGCTTTAATTTTGTGTTCTTAAACACTACTAGCACACTGCAGCACAATGCACGAAATCAGCTAATGTTCACATCAAGCAGGAATAAGAATGGCGAACAAGTGTGATTTCTGTGACTTCAACAGAGGCATGATTACTGGAACCAGATAGTATTTCAGAAACTGCTGATTTCCTGGTAATTGCACACACTACAGTCACTAGATTTTGCACAGAACGATGCAAAAAAACAAAAAACAAAAACACCCTGAGTGCAGAGGATCTGCAGGCTGAAACACCTTGTTGATGAGAGATTAAAGGAGAATGAGCAGACTGGTCTGAGCTGATAGGAAGTGTATAGTAACTCAAATAATCCCTCTTTACAAGTGTGGTGAGCCGAAAAGCATCTCAGAGCATTACAACACCTCAAGACTTGAGTTAGATGAGCTACAACAGCAGAAGACCACACCAGGTTCCACTCCTGTCAGCCAATAGCAGGAATCTGAGGCCATCTTGAGCACAGAATCACCCAAATTGCAGCAATGAAGACTATAAAAAGACCAGGTGATTTATTTTTCTTCTTATTTTAATTTTCAGCTGTCCAGTTTGGGTGAGTCTTCTCTTAGACATAAAGCTCCTTTTTTATCATCAAGATTCAAACACAAGGTTTAACTCGCCCCTCAGACACTGGTTTATGGAATCTAAATCATTTGGTCTGTCTTTTTCCTCAGTTTTTTTAAATAGCATGTTTAAAGACAATGTGTACTGTACATTGGGTTACAACTAGCTCTCATTAAAAAGGTTAATTAATGGCCAATTAATACAGGTTTACCTAAAAATTTTTATTCTGAAAAATAACATATCATAACTGAATTATTAGTAGTACATATAAAAGTTAACTAATATTTTATGCACATAAGTTACTTAAGTATACTTAGTAAAGTAAATTGTAAGTATACACAGTGTACTTTTCTCCATGTGTAAAAGTATTAGTCTTAAGACTTCTAGATTAACTTTTTTTCCCTCCATAACACCAGTTTCAACAGTTTTTCATTGATTATTGGCTGATGATTGTAACAGGTTTATGTTCATTAAATTGTCCTGCAATCAGTATGCAATCTGTAAGAAAGCATTTTTTACAATCCAGACCTCTCCAAACATTCTGTGTGATGCCTACGCAGGTGGGACCGAGTCCATCTCACAGCTTTCTGTGAAGCCCTAAAGATTTTTTTGCTAGGCAATAGAGACCTCTAGTATTCTGTGAAGGTGTTTGTTATAGATTGCAGATGTTATCCAGTTACTCCAAGTTTTTACAATTTTGCGATCTCAGTAATGGAAACTCCAGGGTATTCAGAGGAACTTGCCATTTTTTAAAATTAGATCAGTTTTGGGATGTCATCACAACACACATTCAGTCAAAGCCTTCTATGATTCATGTGTCAAACATGAATACAGCAATCATAGGAAGCTATTACATATGTCTTCACTGGTAGTACTTTAATAGAAGGAGCCTGTTTTGCAAATTTATCAATTGAAATAATTTTCTGCAAAAAAAAAAAAAAAGCACAAAAAACTGACACAAATTTTGGAAAATGCTGCAACAATCACAAAAAATCTTTGTGAAATCCTGGAGACACTCCTATCTAGCAGCAAGTCATGACTTCACCAAAACTCAGGTGAACTCTCCGTAATGATGAACAGGATTATAATTAAACAAGAAAGCAAGAAAGTGATGATTAAAAACTTTAAGAGACTATCTTTCTACCGCTGGAGTTAGAAGTAGCATTGTTAGCTGTCAGAGAAATGAAGCTTTATAATAAATGTCAGTACCCTGAGCAGCTCCTCTGGTAGATCTCCTCCCTCATTGATTCCCCTGTTCATGGAGATGAAGCGCTCCACAGCGGGCTTGTCCCTGACGTTGGGGTTGTGAAGGCTGGTGTTCAGCATGATGATAGCAAAGGACAGGACATAACAAGTATCTGGAAAAATATGGAACAGAATGCCACTTACAGTACATAACAAAGCTGAATAGATGCAAGCACAGATTAAGTGCACACAATGACGTGCCATGACAAATATGAACTTGATTCATGAAGCTTGTACAACATCAAAAAAGCATTGGTTTAAATGAATGAATCAGCTACAGCTGTGTAGATTCGTGTTCCCACCTTCTAGTCCTGTATTTACATGTCATATACTTACAGCACACCCTCATAGCTGTCTAATTCACATCAAACACACCCTAATTACAGTGTTGTTATAGTGAGCCAATTAAGTGTTTTCAGATCTGAGGAAAGCTAAGTGTACCACAATCCAACGTTGAATCTAGTAGCATTGTGAGGAAGTTTAAATTTATTCATTTAGCAGATGCTTTTATTCAAAGCGACTTTCGAAGGAAAGACAAAAGCTATATCAAGCAGAGGGCAATGTAAGTAGTGATACCTTATAAGATTTTTAACTCAGTGCTAGAGGAGCAACAGAGTAGAGGTGTAAGTGCCTTTTGTTTGTTTTTGAGTAGGGGCAAGTTAGGGGTTACTCTCCATGCAAGAGGTGGGTCTTTAGTCATTTTTTGAAGATAGTGATGGATTCTGCTGTCCAGATTGAGGTTGGAAGTTCATTGCACTGCTAAGGGACAGTCAGTTTGAAGGTTCTGGAAAGGGACCTCATAGCTCGCTGAGCAGGCAATATCAGGCGTCTGTTGTTAACAGATGTGAAGTGAGAGTGAACATAAGCCTCAAGGAGAGTATTGAGGTATTGCGGGCTGCTGTTCCAGGCGATGTCTAATACATGAGCATCAAGGTCTTGAATCTGAATTTGCTTAATGTGCTTATTCAGTAATAATTTGAAATACATGGATTTGTTTACATGAGTGTCAGCGAATGTGAGACAATAAAACACTGGCTTCAGAAACGATGCTCTAATGTGATCCAAATGGCTGCCACAGTGGGGGAATCCTTGAGAGTTCTCACTGTGAAAGGTTGCAGCTTTTGAAAAAAAGCCTTTAAATGTAAGTCTGTAAGCCTAGGCAAACACTGATACACAATAAACTGTGACCTTGCAGTAGTTGACGGGTCATACCATGAATTTCTCATACATTTCCCTTGCTAATCACGTCTCTTACTATTGATCCGGAGCATGAGCAAGTATTTGCACACAGAGATTGACCAGAGACTAATTTAATTTTCACAGACGCTCAGTCAGGTAATTAGAGTCAGGTAATTAGAGTCAGGTAATTAGAGTCAGGTAATTAGAGTCAGGTAATTGCTGACAGACAAACAGTGAGTGGCGTGGCTCCGTGCAGTGCATGAAAACACGTGGCTTTCGTTATGCTTCAAACGAAATACGAGGTAGCACAAAATCTTTAGTCCCTGTGATCAATAGGGCTCGGTGAAGGAGAGACAAGAGATGACGTTGCTCTGATTGTTAGCGCCATAAGAAGGAGAGCACTAGTCTGACCTGTGGATTGGAAGACTCCTGGGTTGCACTGACAGTACCGCGATGCGAAGGCCTCCATCATCCTATCGATCTTCTGCGCCTCACCCGGCAGCCTGAAGCTCCACAGAAATTGCCTGCAAAAAAAAGAGTGTGTGGGTGGTTCAACCAAAGACCCGGAGCATCAGTAACAATGTGAGGAGTAGGTTCTAAGAAATAACCCTCAGGTGATGAGCATGAGCACCACCAACCCACCATAATGCCTGGGTGCCTTCACCTGGTCAAATGTGGACTTTTTTTACTGGTTGGAAATCTACAGGCTTTTCACATGCAAGTAAACTCTTCTGAAGTATCTATTCTGTATGTTGGTGTGTTTTCTTCTGTAACAGGAAGTCAAAGTGCCATCTTCTTGAATAAATCTAAACAAACCTGACAGAAGCTTAGCAAGCTAGTTAGATACGGAGAACAACACATTCGAATTAAATTGCAAAGTAAACGTTCAGCTTCTTCTGTCAATAATCAAGCCTTTGTGTAAATGTTTGCTGTTGACCCTGTTTTTGTCTTCAGTCTCTGTGTTTTTCCCTAGCCTAATTTTTTGCCAATCACCTGACTTGTGTCTGTCCCTTTGATTCCAAGATTTTTGTGTATTTTGGATTGTCTGCTATTGTTTAATAAAACCGCCCTATCTTCAATTCCATCTGTCTCAGCCTCCATCTTGTGACAAGAAACATTCCAGCATTGAAGAGAACCAAAGTTGGTAAAACACCTCTAAAAAAAAAAAAAAAGGCACCTATCGATTTTGTATGCATTTCTTCAAAATTAATAAACTACAACCATTTATTTCTCAACCAAGCGAAAGGGAACAGTGTGCTGGAAGGTGCACAGCCAAAACACACAAACAAAACATGTTTACTGCTAACAAGCTCGCACTGTAGCGCTAGACCTGCCTCCAGGGGCAGGACATCTATGGTACTAGAGAGCATTTAACTGAACAATCGATAGAAATTATTCCGAAATTTGCATCACCACTTCAGATCATTTTCAATGAAGTGACAGAGTATAACATTTAAATCAGAATCTCTACTTTACTACTTTATTGGGGTTTTTTTCCCAGATTTATACTGTATGTACTGTATATAGCTTTGTAGAAATATCTATAAGACAAAAATCAGTAGAAAATACTCTGAAACACTAAATTTGATTGTAATTCTGCTTATCAGTAAAAGTGAGAAAGGAGGAATTTTGAAACATTTAAAGATTGAAATAAATTCCAGGCGGCACAGTGGCTTAGTGTTTAGTACGTTCGCCTCACACCTCCAGCATCCTGGGTTTGACTCTCGCTCCCGCTCACTGTGTGTGTGTGTGTGTGTGTGTGTGTGTGTAGTTTGCATGTTCTCTGCATGTTCTCCCCGTGCTTGGTGGGTTCCCTCCTGGTGCTCCAGTTTCCTCCCACAGTCCAAAGACATGCTTCTAGGCTGATTGGAGTCTCTAAATTGCCTGTAGTGTGTGATTGCGTGTGTGTGTGTGTGTGTGCTCTGCGATGGGTTGGCACTCCGTCCAGGGTGTATCCTGCCTTGGTCCCCGTGACCCGAGAATAGATCAGATAAGTGGTACAGACAATGGAAAATAAATTCCACTGAAAGCCTCCTACAGCTGCATTTCTAACCTAATCTCTCTATGGAAAAACAAATGTATTCTAAATTGTAAAGAATTCTGAGGTTACAAAAAGTAAGTGATTATCAGTGTTATCCACATCACTCTTGCAGTAATAGTCACTCTCAGCATTTAAATACGAGTCCCATCGTCTCTGATCACTGGCTCTTAAAATGGCGGAACAACAATATAACCAGCGCTGTGAACCAAATATCTTGTTATCAGTGCACGTTTATGAGGTCACTGGAACATTTTAAAACCTTGAAAGACCCTTTAGGCGATGCTCAAACTTATAAACCAACCCACCTTAACGCCTGGACAAGATTGAGGTCTGCGAATTCATGGAGCTCCACGAAAGCCTGGAGCACTTTAATGTTGAAGTCATCCCTGTAAAAAAACAAAACAAAAAAAAACTCTCAAAATAAAGACAGAACAGCATGAGTGCCAAGATCCCACCAATGGTGCTTCTGAACAGCACAAGTTATTGTTTTAGAGATCAGAGAATTTACAATGGCTCAGAGCCAAACCACTGCACAGGATAATATTCAGACTTTTTGTCCGTCAAAGTTATGCAGCTTTGAATACTGGTTGTTTTGACAGGCACGTCCCTAGAGGTGTCTCATTTACTTTGGAGAGATAAGAAACACATGTGGCCCCAGCCACTTTTTTTTTTTTTTTATTGCCGCACAGTTTTGTGGCCGTTCCACACAATAAACCCGGACCATCAATTTCCGGAGGATTTATGCCATGCTCAGGAGCACCAGGCGCCCAGCTTTGCCAGCGGGGACAGCCAAAAATGAATCGAGGTCTTACCGTTCCCCTAAGTAATCCCCGATGACTGTTTTGTTTAGACCCTCGCCTTTGTACAGGAACTGGGCTATATCTTCAGGAGTGTGCTGCAGGAGGTCATTCTCCAAGAGAAACTGGATCCCCTAAAAGTTAAACATGCATGTTATGTACCAAATCTCTCCAAACCTACATTGCTTTATTAACTGCAGATAATCTTGGATCTGTTAGTGTGACTAATATTCCTGTGACCTACTAAAATAATCAGGTCAATTTTAATATGAACAACATCAAGATTTAGTGTTCAGTTATTAAGACTTGCCTTTTTGGGATCCATGTTGAATTTCTTTCTTCCCATGGCAATCTGTTTGTTTCTCTGTGTGGTTTTGCTATAATTTGCGGAACGAGAACAAAACAACAGCAAAGTAATTACTCACATGTTGATGTTTTCCTGAACCGACTTCTTTGAGAGAAGGAACGTTTTAAAAGATGGCAAATATGCAAGAAATCGAATCGCTTCATGATCATTTTCAGGCCTAGATGACTACAGGAAATGAAATATTCATAATAGCAGAGGTTCACAAAATGCAGTTCTACACAATGTTAATGAACATTTGAATAATTCTATGCAAATTGGTTGCTTTGCATATATTGGCTTTTGAAGTGTAAAACTAAGTAATGAGCTCCAGTAGACTTATTTTATTGATATATAAAAAGGGTGCACTGCTTTGATGATAAACAAGAACAACATAAAAACTGGTCTGTCTTGTATTCAAATGTGTGAGAAAAGAATAAGCCAAAAAAGCCTTAATATATTTAGAAACGACTCAGAGTCACACTCTTGTGAGTAATGTGTTATAGCCCAAATTAACACCTCACAAAGCTTAATTGGCTGATAAACCTGTACGTTGCTGTCTACAGAATGAATGATCGGTTCCTTTTCAGCTGTTTATACAAATAGTTACAAACCCAATTCCAAAAAAGTTGGGACACTGTACAAATTGTGAATAAAAAAGGAATGCAATAATTTACAAATCTCATAAACTTATATTTTATTCACAATAGAATATAGATAACATATCAAATGTTGAAAGTGAGACATTTTGAAATGTCATGCCAAATATTGGCTCATTTTGGAGTTCATGAGAGCTACACATTCCAAAAAAGTTGGGACAGGTAGCAATAAGAGGCCGGAAAAGTTAAATGTACATATAAGGAACAGCTGGAGGACCAATTTGCAACTTATTAGGTCAATTGGCAACATGATTAGGTATAAAAAGAGCCTCTCAGAGTGGCAGTGTCTCTCAGAAGTCAAGATGGGCAGAGGATCACCAATTCCCCCAATGCTGCGGCGAAAAATAGTGGAGCAATATCAGAAAGGAGTTTCTCAGAGAAAAATTGCAAAGAGTTTGAAGTTATCATCATCTACAGTGCATAATATCATCCAAAGATTCAGAGAATCTGGAACAATCTCTGTGCGTAAGGGTCAAGGCTGGAAAACCATACCCGTGATCTTCGGATGCCCGTGATCTTCGGGCCCTTAGACGGCACTGCATCACATACAGAAATGCTACTGTAATGGAAATCACAACATGGGCTCAGGAATACTTCCAGAAAACATTGTCGGTGAACACAATCCACCGTGCCATTCGCTGTTGCTGGCTAAAACTCTATAGGTCAAAAAAGAAGCCATATCTAAACATGATACAGAAGCGCAGGCATTTTCTCTGGGCCAAGGCTCATTTAAAATGGACTGTGGCAAAGTGGAAAACTGTTCTGTGGTCAGACGAATCAAAATTTGGAGTTCTTTTTGGAAAACTGGGACGCCATGTCATCCGGACTAAAGAGGACAAGGACAACCCAAGTTGTTATCAGCGCTCAGTTCAGAAGCCTGCATCTCTGATGGTATGGGGTTGCATGAGTGCGTGTGGCATGGGCAGCTTACACATCTGGAAAGGCATCATCAATGCTGAAAGGTATATCCAAGTTCTAGAACAGCATATGCTCCCATCCAGACGTCGTCTCTTTCAGGAAAGACCTTGCATTTTCCGACATGACAATGCCAGACCACATACTGCATCAATTACAACATCATGGCTGCGTAGAAGAAGGATCCGGGTACTGAAATGGCCAGCCTGCAGTCCAGATCTTTCACCCATAGAAAACATTTGGCGCATCATAAAGAGGAAGATGCGACAAAGAAGACCTAAGACAGTTGAGCAACTAGAAGCCTGTATTAGACAAGAATGGGACAACATTCCTATTCCTAAACTTGAGCAACTTGTCTCCTCAGTCCCCAGACGTTTGCAGACTGTTATAAAAAGAAGAGGGGATGCCACACAGTGGTAAACATGGCCTTGTCCCAACTTTTTTGAGATGTGTTGATGCCATGAAATTTAAAATCAACTTATTTTCCCTTAAAATGATCCATTTTCTCAGTTTAAACATTTGATATGTCATCTATGTTTATTCTGAATAAAATATTGAAATTTGAAACTTCCACATCATTGCATTCTGTTATTATTCACAATTTGTACAGTGTTCCAACTTTTTTGGAATCTGGTTTGTACATAAAAA
This sequence comes from Hemibagrus guttatus, assembly GCA_033459395.1. Taxonomy (NCBI): domain Eukaryota; kingdom Metazoa; phylum Chordata; class Actinopteri; order Siluriformes; family Bagridae; genus Hemibagrus; species Hemibagrus guttatus. Next base: position 15,068,717 of record JAUCMX010000016.1, on the reverse strand, counting down.
TGCATTTTCAGATCTTTGAGGATGCATACGGTGGCCTAGAAAAGACACATGGTCAAATTTTAATATTTACTACTAGTTGGTATCAGCCAATCATGAGGCAGTTGATCAGTGTATAAAATCATACAGATACAGATCAAGAACCTCAGTTAATGCTCACATCAAACATCTGAATGTGGAATAGATGTTAATACCAGATGGGCTTTTTTAAGTATTGCTGATCTGCTGGGATTTTCCAAATATCCTGTGTGTGTGGAGGATCTGCAGGCTGATCTGAACTCGATAGTGACTCAAATAATCTCTTTACAACCGTGATGAGCAGAAAAGCATCTCAGCATCTCAGGACACAAGACATCAAACCCTGAGGTGGACGAGCTACAACAGAAGAAGACCACATCAGGTTCCTCTCCAAGAACAATCTTCTGGATAGCCCAAACCAGGTAATGTTTTTAAATCTTCAGCTGTCCAGTCTGGGTGACTCTGTGCCCATGATTCTGTGCCTCAGATTCTTGTTTTTGGCTGACCGGAGTGGAAGATGATGTGGTCTGTTGTAGCTCATCTACCTCAACGTTCAATCTTTGGTTCATGCGGAGATGCTTTTCTGCTCACCACGGTGGTAAAGAGATTATACTCTAGAGTTATTTTAGAGTTCAACCCAGTCTGACCATTCTCCTCTGATCTGTTTTTTGTATTTTCACAATGTTATATGAACTCTAGACACTGTTGTTTGGGAAAATCCCAGGAAATCATCAGTTTCTGAAACACTCAAACCATGTGGTACTAACATCTATGCCACAGTGAAAGGTTATAGAGATTACACCTCAGCTCTTGACCTGTATTTACATAAATTTATGAATTTTGCTGCTGCTACATGATTGAATAATTGGATAACCACATAAATGAAAAGGTGTCCAGGTGTTCCTATAGAAAAGGGGGCTGTGAGTGTACAGTTCGGAAAACCACTGGCTCTTCTGATATTAAATAAAAGAAGCCCAGAAGTATTGCATTTTAAAATCGGGTTACCCCAAAATTTAAAGATTACATTCCAATTACCTAATGGGTTAAGAAAAAAATCATTACTAAATTTTAATGTGTTACTTTGATTATCATCATCATCCACGTCAGTCTGTTTCATCACCTGAAGTAAAAGACACTTGTGGCATTTAAACACGATCCTCAGCTCCATCTCTTCACTCAACTGTTCACTGTTCAGCACTGGTGTTTAATTCTGTTATTTCTATCATGTTGGCTAAATTTGGCTAGATTTAGTCTCCCATTTGCTTCTATAACAGCCTCTTCTCTTCTGGGAAGGCTTTCCACTGGATTTTGGAGCGAGGCTGTGGGGATTTAAGCCACAAGAGCATTAATAAGGTCAGGTACTTATGGCGGTTGGGGAGGTTTGGAGCGCATTCCTATTCTTCCTAAAAGTGTTTAGTGGGGTTGAGGTCAGCGCTCTGTGCCGGACACTCAAGTTCTTCCACAGCAACATTATAAATCTTTATCTCTACGAAGTCAATGCAAAAAAAAAATGCATGTTAGAAAAGTGGTACCTTGAATCTAGTCATATTTCTTGTTATAAGGTTGCAATAAACAAAATTTATTTTTTATTTTTTTTATTTTTAAAAAAAGATTATTATTCCTATTCCTAGATATACATTCCTTCTTCTTCTTCTATTCCTATCCCTAGACATATTTTACTATTTCTAAGCTTGGCAGCTTCTAAACAGTTTATTTTGTTCCTTGTACAGGGGACTGTGAGCGTATAGTTTTGGAAACTACCAGCTTTCTTGACATTAAATAACACATGTAGCTTGTTCTACTGGCGGATTATTTATTAATATGAAGCATTCATTTCTAGAAGGAATAAAAAATATATATATATATATATATATATATATATATATATATATATATATATATATATATATATATATAGAAATAGGCTTAATAATGGTATATTTGATATAAATTGTAATCTTATAATAAGAAATAGTAGGCACATTTGACTAGATTCATATTTTAACTTGCTGTCATTTATTGCAGTGCATGGTGTTGGGGCCCTTTACTTATGGTAAATTGCAAGTGTTAAAGCTACAGCATACAAAGACTTTCTAGACAGTTGTGTGCTTCCAACAGCTTGGAGAAAACTTCTATAATAGTATGATGGTCAGATGTCCACAAACGGCATTCATTGTGTGAGGAAATGACACTTAGCTAGGGTGATTTTAGACTCTCTATCATCTTTAGGCGTGTGGTTGTATTTACTGTTACAATTGGTAGACTGGCATGTTTACAGGCAGAAAACCTGGACAAGGTTTGGAATTAAAACCAAAAACCATCTTCACAAATTTACATTTTCTTAAAGTATAGATGACAGAGTATTGTACTGGCCTATTAACTCATGTTTTTGGCCGTTTTTCAGACTTCGGACACAGAAACCATCCAACAATCCAAGGTTTTGCTAGACACATTTGAGAGGCAACACAATCTAACAATCTAGCTTTCATCTCTTTTAATTTGACCACAGATTGTATGGATGCTGTTGCAGCTGCCCTCGTGCCACACAATGATGTGCTGCATCAGACAGATGACAGTTTGTGAATGGATTGGGTTTACTGGACATGTACATGAGGACAGCTGTGACACTGCTGAACAAATAAAGGTGATTATCACAGTGAGCAGCTGCATAACTGAGAGCGTTAATGTGTGCTTAACAGTGTAGTGGTGTTTAAGGCCAAACATTGAATTGTCAGTGTTTTCTCTGTGCCACATATTCGTGCTTGCCCATGTGCAGAAAAAGATCCTGAAACTCACCTCTCTCCTACGCAGGTGAGCTGCTCGATTTCCGTCATCACTTCTGCAATCTCGAACTTCAACCTCTGCCAAAGAGTGTAAGAGAATTAACCTTCTGTGCGGGAAAAGTCTTGCAAATGATTACACAGTATTCATATCTTATAATTTGCACAGGAATAATCAAGTAATTTGCTGCAAATTCTGCCCTCATTTGTAAGAAGCTTAAAAAGAGGATAGGCTTCCATACATGGAATGGAAAAAAACCTAAAAGGACATGCTGTTTTAGGAAAATAATCAGTGTTGAGCTGAAGTGTTTTTATACAATGGCAATTATTTTTGTCATTTTTTAATGAACGACACAACATACCTTTAATATTCATTTATAGTTACACTAAATGTAGTTGAATATCCATGAAACAATTTGTCCCTGTTATCACTTATGTATAGCTAAACAGTCATCATGTTACTAAGAAACTGGGACGCACAGCCCTCTGTCCTGAAGACTTTCCAACAAAGGGAAACGCACTGATACAAAGCACTGACACTGGAATCTCCTTTAATCAATGCTAAACAAACAGCTCTTTACAGAAAGCTTTATCACATCAATGACTAGATGTTTTTTTGTTATAACGTATAGAAGTGAGTTCATAAATGTAAAACCTGTCATTTGCATTACAACATCAACATCCTCTGACCAATCAGAGCGCTGTGGGATATGCAATGATAAAATGCAAAAGAATAAAAGGCAATTTGTTGTTATCCTGCAATAAGGAAGGGACGATATTATGTAAAGAATTCATGTACTATGCAAAAGTGATGGGAGATATGAGAGAGATACAGCTATATAAAATATCTAATGTGTGTGCAGACATATATAGTCTCAAAGATTCTCACCTCAATGTCATCAAGAAGTTCTTTTTTCCTGCGCCGTATGTTTGTCAGCTCGTCCCTCTCGTCCTTAGACAGATCTTCGGGTACTACAAAAGAGAATGTGGGTCACGTTAGCTATAAAGAATGTCTGAGGAAACATTCTAGCTTTTAAAATTAGGACTCAGAGCAGTTAAAAGACCGATGTTTATTTCCTCTTCCTTTATAGCATTAGATGTATTTGGTTCTCATACACTCGATACATTTGTGTGCAAAATCTAACAGCCAGAGCCTTCATATGCCACTCAATTACAAGTGGGAATCTGTAAGATATAAGAATATAAATTCTTGATGTAATGGCTTTTAGGTCTGAGGCACAGAAACACAGCTTTCAAATCATTTTCACAGCGCAGGAAATTACACACCACAGCTATGAGAAGTGTAATAGTAGAAGCGGAGTTGAGATGTTAAGATCCTTAAGATGTTTTTGTGAGTCACATGAGCAGCAAGGAAGTAGGTCACTTTTGCAGTTGGTCCATAATGCTCACTCCTCCACTCTCTTATGCTAGCTGTATCCACTGATTCTCCAAGCAAAACCCTTAGCTGACTCATTCCGTTAAGCTGCTTTGCAACTCATCATCCAACAAATCCCAATCATCTTTCATCAATAGTACATGCTCTATATTTAGCTACACGTAACGACAGAGACACGAGACATTAGTTTCATGATGGTGAGAACTCCGAGTGCTTGGAGTGATGGATGTGCTGCCAAGCTCTGAAGACACGAACATCACTACGACTCAAGGCCATCGAAGACAGTGTGTTATCATTTCAGAGCAAAACGAAGTCTTTGTAGTGAGGAAAGACCAGAGGACAAAGACAGTCACATAAACTGCAATTGTCACTATCAGTCTGAGCAATACCCCAAACCGCCTACACTGCTGTAAAGAATTCACTTACTAAATAAAAGGCTTGAATGTCTCTGATTGCTCGGTCGCGGAGCTCAATAACAGGCACCCGCTGTGAGTTTGAAAGAACACACTAGTGTTCAAAGCACAGGGATAATTTAACATTGTTGAGGATTTCATGCTCTGACAGAGAGAATCTGGCCGAAGGAAAGATCGTTGCTGTCATCAGGGATGGATAAACGATAAATTCATCAGCTAGCGCGGAACATGGCAGCTCAGTGGTTAAGATGTTGAATTACTGATCAGAAAGTTGTAAGTTCAATCCTGAAACCACAAATCTGTCACTGCTGAGCCCTTCGGCACGGCCCTTATGACCAGTTACACTGGGGTTCCATTATTCCGGTGGAATGGAAATCGACCTATCAGACATTTTCAATCAGTATAAACAAATTAATTATTATATTGTCACAAGTCTGATTTCAAATGAATCAGGATTCAGTTGGCTTTCAGTGTGAGATGTTTTTACCTCTGTTGGGATAACCTTACACAGAAATCACTCAGGGCATCTCAGAGAGCAGAAATGGATTTGAAATCACCATTTACTTTGAAAATATAAACTTTTGTGTGAAAAAATAACCACTTTGAGTTTTTATTTTTATTTTCTCTGAAAATATTGCCCCTTGTAGGCTAGGTATAAACAGAAATACTACAAATTCTTAAAGCATTGAGTGTCTACTTTTATGTGAGTCATTTAAGCATCACTATGGAGTGTGACATGACCTTCAATGCTGAACATGGACACCCCAAAACACTACATGAACACCCCAAAACACCCCAAAAAACTCAATGTTAACCCTCAGTTGTATAAATGTAAATTGCATTAAATAAGTCTGTCTGTCAAATGCCATAAATGTAGCTCTCCAGGCAAGTAAACACTCCACTGTGCAGCCCATTCACATGTGTTGGCTTAATTGACTAAGCTACAAGGTGACAGCTATTATAATTTTTCTTTTTTTTTTTTTTAAAGTATGCTGAGTTAGTTAAGTGCATTAATACAGACTGAAGGAAATGAACAAGCATAAGCCTTTTGTACCATTGGCAAAATGTCAGCAAGTATCGGTTATGCAATGTTGTGTCCTTGCATCTCACATAACAGAACTTATTCAAGCCTGCCTAGCGTCTTTCCTTTCTCACGATATGTCACCTTGAGGTGACTGTGTACACTTAGCCGAAGATTTCTATGCTGAATTTTTTTTGATCGATTTTTGTCAGTTTCCATATAACTGTTTGCTCCTGATTCTGAAAAGCCTGTACGTCATTTGTGTGCTCCCGACTTGTAAAAATCGTTCAACAGTCATCTCCTCGTTGAGGCAGAGTGCATTAGTGTAGAAAGACAGAAAGACATCAATATGCAGCTGAATCTCCATATGCATCAGAGAGTCAATGAATTGAACCAATGAGAAGTGTCCTGTGTGACTCAGTGTGTCAGCATGAGCACTGTAGCGCATCCACAGGCTCCATAACATCAACTGCACAGTATATGGATAGATTACATGCAAAACCTCATGCAAATCCTTGGCTCTGTCTTACTCTGTCTCGCATGTTTCAATAAAACCACTCTGTTCATTTCTAGGAGGAAGACAATCACACAGTCTTGGTTTCCTCTAAAAAACTGCAAAGCCTCTAAGCTTGCTCTATTTAAGCCTGAGCAATGCTGACTAATCTGAGTAGCTCCTTTAACCAAGTCTTGTAAGTGCTAAGGCTTCTTAAAGCTTGCATAAAGCAGCAAGATCTACAGATGCAGAAATTTTGTACTGATACTTCATTTTCAAGCAGTGAAATACCTCACCCATTGCTACTGTTGGCAAAAGAAGCCACAGATAAGTCTGAAAAGCATTAACACAGGATTCATTCAGCCTGCTGTCTGCAGTTCAGCTTGAACACTATTTAGTAATTGACTAAGTGCTAAGTCATGCATACCAACCGTCTGTTTAATGTACGGCTACAATCAATAGAAGAACAAAAAGCACATGGTCAAATGTGACCAGTCATTCCAGAGATGTGACAGAAGACAGGGAGAGGAGCGGCATCCTGATGTTCTCCAGATAAGCCTGGAAACATTAGAGCGGCGGACGATTGTGTATTGCTCTCACTCTGTAACAATGTCCACCCAAACAAATGGCAACAAGCTTCATTACGGTTGAGCAAACTCAAACCTACTTGCACAACAAACCATATTAGCTTTGACATAGAAAGTAATACATTACATACCTTGCCTTCCAATCCACGTCTCACTTTCCTCACACCTCATGTTAGACGGCGTTTTCTCTTATGAATTGGAGCTTTAGCAGCCAGATTTAAGTTTTTACCCCCACTACAAACTCCCTGACAACCTGTATGCGTTTACACACAGGCTCTGAGACTCCGAGGACATCGTTTGCATACCGACAGCAAGCAGGCTTTCAGGTTAAACCGGTCTATCTATCTGCTGCCTTGAGGAAACGTGGCCTACAGTCAAATCTGCCTCATGATGGAGAAAAATGCCAAAACACACAGGGGAACACACATGGGCCACAAGCTAGTCATCAAAACACACTTAAGGCATAACTACTTATTTTAGTTACACTACACTACACACAACGTGGAACTGCAGACTCTGTATATAAGATCTCGATTCTTTCAGGCTCAGTTGTGTTTACTGGACATGTGCCACTGATTTACTGATAATCTGTACTTTGATAAAGGCTTCTGGTTGAAATGGTTACGGCAAATGTCACCAGTGAAATGAACACTTGTAGGAAGGAAGGAAGGAAGGAAGGAAGGAAGGAAGGAAGGAAGAAAGAAAGAAAGAAAGAAAGAAAGAAAGAAAGAAAGAAAGAAAGAAAGAAAGAAAGAAAGAAAGAAAGAAAGAAAGAAAGAAAGAAAGAAATTGCATACAGCTTCATTGGGAACACGGTTATGAATTTAAAAGACAAAATACTTTTAATACATAAGTTTACTGAAGATATATGAGATTACTGTGGATCGTTCCACATAGAAACCATGATGACAGCTTTGGACTGCAATTGATACAAACAGTTGTGTACTCAAGTCTCCATCAGTAACCAGTTAAAAAGACAAGATAGGTTCAAGATCTTTAACAAGATCGGTTTCAGGTTAAAACCTGTTTCCTTGTTACACAGTTGTATTTTTTTACTATATAGTACAAAGTTATAGAAGAGAAGTGTTCTGGTGTTACCCAGATGAGGATGGGTTCCCTTTTGATTCTGGTTTCTCTCAAGGGAATATCGTCTCAGGGAGTTTTTCCTTGCCACGTTGAATAACTAAATTTCTAAATTTATGTCCTGAGTTTCCACATTTTTATATATTTCTGTAAAGCTGCCTTGTGACTAATGTCCTTTGTTAATAGTGTTATAGAAATAAAATGAACTGAATTCATTTAACAATTTTCTTGGCCACGGCATAATTTCCTATATTTCATAGGATTGTATAAAACCATTCCCCCAACCACCACCCCCCCCGCCCCCCCGCCCCCCGCCCCCCGACCGGTAGTGTATCTCATGAAAAGACAGGAGATCCCATGGGCACAAGTGTCACATACACTTCCTCAAAAAGAACACTGCACAGCTCATCAGTCTGTAAAAGTCATCTAGAATGGAAAAAAGCAGGATCTTTGGCTTAAACCGAAAAAAAAAAAAATCTGAAAGACAATCAAGAGATCCTGTTCTTAAAATGTCAATAAGTGACACTGAATAGGAAGGCGTTTCATTCAAAGAGGCTGTGTTTTTCTAGTAATGTAATCTATTAGTTTCTAATGACTGTTCCAATCACAATGACTAATGACTAATTCAATCGTCTGAAGTTTTGGCCATGGTGTGATTTTAAATAACACCACCAGGTCATCTTGCATCCCAAGCAGCGTGTCTTTCTCATTTTATACTTTGTATTTGCACAATAAAATCCATCCCCTGCACAACTTCACTTCCCTTCCCTCAGTAGGCATTAAGCCCATTTAATGTCTGCACACAATTTAGAAAAAAATATATTACAAACAAAAGCTTCCTCTTTGTACCCCCCCCCAAAAAAAACACATACAAACCAGCTGTGCACTGGTTCATTTACAAATCCCACAGATCTACGTCATTTTAGGAACAGTGCTTACTTGTATTTCTTTAATTATTACCTGACAGAGATTGCATTGCATTTCTCCTATTTATCTACTCCTCCCTAATTTCCTGCTTCAATGCTAAAGTTGTATCTAGCCCTTCTCATTGGCTGCCACATGTTCTTCTCTACATGTTCAGATGCTTCCTAAAATTACACCTCAGGGCCATTTAAATCCAATCACGCCAGCTGAATCATAACACATTCTCTCAAACGCCTTCACATCAGGACAAACAAACAGATCACCATCTTGCTAAGGGAACAGCTCCGTGCGACTGGAAACTCTGAAACGATTATTAACCAGACAGAACATTTCTCCATAAAGTTTCCGCCAACGTCTGGATCTAATTGAAGAGCTAAAGCATGCTGGATCTCTGGAAGCCTTGAGCTCTGCTATTACCAGCTCGTCTTACAAGCAGCTTTCCAATGAACTGCTTTACCCGGTGACTCGTGCTTGCAGGGGGTCACGTGTGCTTTAGCGAAGATGTCCTGTCTCTGATCTCCGAGCTTCTCACTGTCCCTCAGATGACTCACTCAGGAAATGAGTTTAGTGTCTGATTCCAGCCGACTGATAGAGGCCAACAAGCCTGTTTATATTGGCTCTGGCTCTCCAGACGCCACATCTGTAAACGAACAACGAGAAACGAAGGATGGTCTCTTCCAAGTCCACACTTTTTGTAAATGTGAGAGGGAGACAGCTTTGTTGTGGCTGAAATATGGTCATAATGGCTTTGTAAAAAGATTTTTTTATTAATGGCTTCACTTTTGCCACACATATTTTGCTAGAAATATCCTTGAATTTTCACACTCTAAATACTTATTTGGTTTGGATCATATACTTGAGTCCACACCCAGGACAGATTCTGGGCATGTATGGGGGAGGGGCTCATAATCACACAGAAGAAATCCTTGTGAACTTTAGATCAATTGCACAATTCTGTACATCACATCTGTGCACAAAGGCTTGCAAAATGGCAGGCACTTGGCTCATCCGATTTCCTGCCGCATTGATGTAATGATGAAAAACAGCACTTTTTGTATGCATGACAGGTCACACTGCAAAGGAGCAGCCAATCCTACAAATCTTTCTGAATTCCAAGAATTTCAGAATTTCAGCCATGCAGTCTGGCACGAAACATGCCTTTTTCGCTTTCACCACGCTTCCACCTCAAAGGTGAGCTAATTACAGTGCTCCAGTCCTAAGAAAATCAGGTTTAATATATCATTAATCATGCTAGCGTTTGCCAGCATCCGGAAAGTAAAACGTGATAAGATGAACAACTGCACATGTTGCGCCGACTACGAATAGCTTTCACACCTAATGTGCACCACTAAAGCAAACCCAGGCCACCGTTTTCAAACCGGCCAGAGATTGGTTTTCTGGACTATTCCGAAGCTTGAAAACAGTATTCACATTTCACCAATCATGTTAAAGTGTGAAATTACTCGAAGTGGTTTTCATTCTAAGCTGTGAAGAGGTCATTGCTATTACAAATCCAGCTTGAACCTTTGAAGCAAACACACCGGCATTTTTCGAATATTGCTTCCCAGGTCAGTCTTAATTACTACTGCAATGTATCACACCTGGAACTTCTGGGAACACTCGTGTTCACTTCAATACCAGGAAGAAGTGACACATTTTCCCCCTGGGAAACACTCAAAGTAATTGTATCAGGGCTTATCCTCCAACATAAGTTGAGTGAGGGTTTTTTTCAGACTTCATCCCAATGCTTCTGCTTACTTGACTAACATAGCATGGATTATTTCATATTCTTGCATTCGGAAATATCTCTGCAGCTGAGGACTTGTATGTTGGATAGACTGTGGTTTAAATGAAAAATGTTAAGCGGTACAGACAATGGAATGGAATGGAATTTCTTTCTCGTACATAGCTGAAATATGTTAGGACTACATAAATAAAGCTAAGAAATACAGTGTTTCTGATATATAGTACATTATGAAATATGAACAAGCTGTAATGGTTTCTATCGCTGATATTCAGGATAGAACAGCTGTATGATATGAAAGATGCAAGACAGTATAATGCAGTAATGCTGGATTAAGAAGCGGAGTCACATTCATTTTACAAACCAACGCAACCAATCCAGGTCAGAAAGAGCTTAATAATCATAATATAGTTCACTAAGATCCTCATGTTCATTGCCAATAATTTTGGAACTACCCTGAAAAATACAGCACATATTAGTTGCTTTAGTTTTATAACCGCATACTAGTTTTTATTTAAAAACACAAATTATGTGTTTGGTGAGTGGTAATTGACACCATTCAGAATTGCTCAGAAAAACAGAGCAGCTGTGATACACTCAAATGGACATGTGATGTGATGGGATGTGATGTGACATACATGAAGACTGCCATTAAAATTGTGTACAAACCTAGCATGCCCTCACTCCTGCTAGGCCTGCTGGGAAACGCAATGACCCACATACTGCCTTCAAACCGTATCAGTTTTATGAAATCACTCTCAGTGACAGTGATGCGCAATACTGATGTCAGGGGATTTCTCTCCTGACTTATCTGTAGGTATTTGAGAACACCATTTCCTTTGCTGGTTGGTCGTCTTGGCAACAGATCACGAACCAGGTATAATAACACAATAACATGTTTTTGAGCTGGGGGAAACCTGCGAATGTACAGAAGAAGCTAGCTGGCATTAAGTACAGAATTAAATACACAAGTGGAAAGGGAAGATCGATGTCTTCAAGATCAGTGAAGCATTGAAAAATCAATCCAGTGAAATTTTCGATATATGGGAGATTCACTGACTTCAGATGGAGTGATTTAGGGACTTCTTCATTTAATCCATTCCAGGAGAAGGATTCCAACAGCTAGTTATCCTAAACTCTCTTATGCTACATACACACATATACACACACACAGTACAATTAAACATCCTCTCGGGAAGAGCATCACATATACACAGCTGGACTGAGGTCTCCATCCCTAACCCATTCCTACATACAACATGACTGTTGTATCAGGTCAAACTATACCACACATACACATCCCAAAGTGCACATACATACACATCTGGCTGCTCATACTGCCAAATTGGGAGTGTACACTGGATTCGGAAACAGATGCATCCTTCTATAAATGCAGAATCACTCATTCAGGTAAACGCTTACTCGTGCAACACAACATGCATGAGTCTTTGTAACTTTGCTTCATCATATAATGAATCTTGATTGACGGTGTTATGAAGGTGCATTATATACAGTAAGTCCATGTGAAAGTCCAAAAAAAGCAGCTGGCATTTCTAATAGCAAATGTACACATTTGAAGGACTCGGTTTAGTCACCAGGCGATGATTATAGTTAATGAATAGTCTAACTTGTTATGATATGACTATGAAATAGCATCTATAGACCTTTATAGAACTTTAACATGAAAACCATTTAACAGTGATGATATTAATATTATGTTGTTACACTGGCATCTGTCAAGGGGTGGGATATACTAGGCAGCATTTATGCAGTCAGTTCCTGAAGTGTGTGTTTTCTAGCAGGAAAAATGGGCAAGTGTAAGGATCTGAGTGACTCTGACCAGAGCCAAATTGTGATAACTAGACGACTGGGTCAGAGCAGGTCTTGTGGAGCAAAGAGCAGGTCTTGTGGGTTGTTCCCATTATGCAGATGTTAGTACCTACCCAAAGTGGTCCAAGGATGGACAACTGGTGAACCGGTGCCAGGGTCATGAGCACCCAAGATCCCACAGAAGAGCTACTGTAGCACAAACTGCTTAAAAAAGTTAATGCTGGCTATGAGAGAAAGGTGTCAGAACACACAGTGCATCACAACATCTTGGTGCTAAATACCACAGCACACCTTCAAATGAGTCAGAGCTGTGTTTGCTACACAAGGATCACCTACACAATATTCGGCAGGTGGTTTTAATGTTATGGCTGATGGGTGTACATGTGTACACATTTCATTCAACTCATTTAAAAGATCTTACGGTTATGTTTGGTTTATGTTGAGTAACAGAACAAAAAAGCATTCATGAACAGATCCATGCTCTATGATATGCTCTATGGGTAGGAAGGATTGCATTATTCTATTCCCTGTCAACCAGAGAGACATGAGTTTATCACGGCTGTGTTTGAGCTCATGCGTATGGAACACTGTAGATAGCACTTTCCTCTGAGTGTGTTACGCTGCCCTGTGAAGTTGCATGAGCAGCAGTCTGAAAAGATGCAGTTGGCTGGCTTCACATGTCTCAGAGGAAGCGTGTGTTAGTCTTCACTCACCCTGGCTGGTAGCTGCAGTGTGTGCTAGGTGAAAAAGAAAAGAATTAGCAAGTGGGTGGGAGTTGGCAATGACTAAAATATTTTCCAGGATCAGTCCTGCATCTTCGTTATTGTCTGTGTTTAAACATGTTCTTCCTGGGCCCGCTTGTGTTTTCCTTGTTGGTTGGCTTCTCTTAAAGGAAAGATGGTAGACTAGTTCTCTAAATTGTCACTAGGTGTGACATAGTGTGTGTGTGTGTGTGTGTGTGTGTTTTTTTTTATTGCTTTGCATTCGATTCCTTTCCCTTCAGGTCCACTGCGAGCCTACCAGGATAAAGTGCTTAGTGATGAGGAACAAGAGAATTTTATTTAAAGGATAAGGCAGTGGACTCTGAAGAGAAACTCCATTTCTTAATTCTGTGCAAGCAATAAGACATTTTTTCTAGGGTTGTGCCTTAATGTGTTTAGTATGGAAATCTTATGGTCATGTGATCTCATGTGATAGCAAAGCTTCTCTATACTATGCAACAGTTTCTAATAGTTTTACATTTTCCCAGTCCTCGTCCAAAAAAACATGATCATTAACTTACAAGTGTGTTATAGTGTGAGGTAAAAACGTCTCACACTGAAAGCCAATGGCGTCTAATGAGTAATTTTATGTCAGATTTGCGATGATAAAATTATTTATTTGTTTAAACTGATCGAAAATGTGTGACAAGTCGATTTCCAGAACGCTAGTGTAGTGGTAAAAAGGGTTAAGTCACAGGTTAAATCTAACTATGTGAAAATTTGGAGCACTTTGAAAAGGGTGCAGATTTGCAAATATTCCTTATATCTATTTAGCAGCCATATTAAGGTTGTTTTTAAATAAAGAAGGAACACAAAAACAAGCACACACATATGAATTCTTATTATTAGTTTAGACATTAAGGTGCTAAAAACCCGTACGTCTGTAACATTCAGACTGAATGCAACAAGAGGGTTTATGAGTGCACCATAAAAATCCTGCTTCTTTGATGCGGATTAGTTAAGGGGAACCCAGTGTATCAAACAGACTTCCTCACCACACGATGTGAGACTTTCTCATGTGGCACGATTATTGCAGCCACTTCTCCACTAATGAAGACTGACAGGATGAAACTGCGGTTGAGGAACACAGTAAAAAATATCTTATTGCATTGCAGATATTTTCAGGGTGCATGAGGCATACGGATAACGATTAGGCTTGAAAAGAGACTAGGTAATAATAACAATAACAATAAACTGTAATATGAAGGGATGTGGAAAAATACAGCATAATGATGTTAGATTTAAATACTTCAGACTAACCAGACTTATGACAGAACAAGCATTAGAGCCACTTTTTTTTAACTTTTTTACTTTTTTTTTTAAGATAAAGACTATGATCCCCTCTCCCAGGGATTCAAGCACTTGAACCTTTTCCGTATTAATGCACATAATTCGAAGGTCTTTTTTAGCCTCCTTAATTAGGCTTCTTAGCAAAACATAACACAAGACAATGGAGTGATGGTCTAGCTAGCTAAGCTATTTAAGATATTACAATATATCCATTACTGTATAGTATCTATCATCCCTCGAAGAACCCTATGCATAAGAGCAAACAGCAGGCAACACAATTTACACAGGAATACACCTTTTTCCTGTATCTTCAACACACTGAGCATTGTGTTATGCAATTGTCCAGGTCCTGAATCTCCCCACCTACACCAGCCTACTCTTTCCTCTTTCAGGAAAGCCACTTCAGAAAGAAAAATCTTCCAGCTCCAGGGATGAAAATATTGCAAACACAGAGAAAGAGGGAGAAAGTTTCTGGGGTTTCTTTTTTTTTCGTCTGGATTTTTTTCCCCTGCACGACTTAGCACTCCCCAGACTGGCGTATAGCATGACTTCCTTTTGCGTGGGCCTGATGAATAGCCTTCAGCCTGCCTCGCGCCTTCTTAAATTCCACCAATACTGACGCATTGTTTGCCTAAACGTGTTTCCAATTTAGCCATTCTCAGGCTTTTAACCCTGAATTGCACGCTAGCATCCAGCGTTTCTTTCTCGACAGTCTGTGAACAGAGATGCCTCTGTGAAGAAGATGCTTTAAAAGGCAAAAATTTATGGAGCAAGTATGTCTTCTGTGTTTTAGCTTAACAGTGTCTAAATTGAGTGTTTTATTGTTGCAGTGATACACAAGAGGCCATTTATGAAGACAAGCAGACTCAACAATAACCTGTTTTTTCTTTTTTTTAAATCAGCAGCACAAAGCAAAATCATTGTGCTTAATGTTGTGCTCTACAAATATTGCCCTCCTATATTCTGTTAGCACAATTGGACAATGCTTGCAGACAGTCAGCTTACTGCATACTCACTGAAATACTACTGCAGTTTAGGTAATCACCCTGAAAACAAATATTCCAGGGCTCAGAGTTGGGCAACAGAAAAGCATTTGCTCTATAGTCTGGAGATCCTGAGTACTGATGGCTGGGAGTCCAAGAGAGCAGGAAATCTGTGATCTCAGTGAGGAAAGGGAAGCCTACTCTCTCTTCACCATCAATCAAAGAGACACTAGTCAATCATGACTGTCTGTGAGCACATGCATGTGGAAGTGTTTGGTTTGTGATATCATGTCCACATACAATAATCACATGATATCACATGCTTCCTCTGAGGCATGTAAAACCAGCGAACTGCATCTTTTCAAACTCTCAAACCAAACACTTGTGTGATACGGGGAGAGATGCCTGATGGGTGGGATCTGGCAATGACTAATGAAGAGATTCAAATAATTGGGATATATATATATATATATATATATATATATATATATATATATATATATATATATATACTCACACACAACAGACAATTTATAGATTCCAATCAGCCTACAGTGCATGTATGTGGACTGGGGAAGGAAACAAGAGTACCCAGAGGAAACCCCTGAGGCACGGGGAAAACAAGCAAACTCCACACACACACACACACACACACACACACACACACACACACAGGGCAGAGGTGGAAAGTGGGAGGAAATGTGAGACAACTAAGCCACTGTGCCCAATCGCCCTCCATCAAAGTTATGTTAGGTTAATTCTGACCATAACATGAGAGTTCACCAATTCCACCTTCAAATTTCATCTTTAGTTTAACTGATCAAACACATACCATCAAAATCAGTGTCAATATCAATAGCATAGCAAATAGGACTACAGTAAGTACAGAAGTGTGAAGAATAACAATATAAACAGTAAATAACCCTGTACCAAATGACATTTATAATCAGAGCTATAGACATGTTTTTTTTTTAAATCAGATTTCTAGTCCTTCATTTTTGCATAAAAAAGGCAATGTGATGCACTGACCTGGGGCAAATGCGTTATTCAGAGAGATCACTTTACCTATTTTGAGGTTATTAATTAAGATTCTAGTCAGCATTTTTCTGTGAAATATTGCCTTGTTTATTTGTTCAGGACAAAATCTTGGCTCACCTACACACACACACACACTATATATATATATATATATATATATATATATATATATATATATATATAATATATATATATATATATGTCTGACTTCAGTTACATCTGACCTAATCTAATCTAAAATGAATATAAAATATAAACCCAGTCTCTTGCTGGCAAGGTTGGAAAGGGTTCAGTTTTCTACCTGGTTATGCTCTTTATAAAAACTCTTTTTATTAAGTCTTTTTATTTGCAGCAGCTTCAAGACAAAAAACACTGAAAACTTTTTTCCGCTCTTCGTTTTGGACGTCTCTTTCCCCAGATCTGGATAAATGCTATTATATAGTAAATTCTGGTTCATCAATTTGATTGGATGTGATGTGTTCCATGAGTGCTGATATTTACTATAACAGCACTGGGACTCTGAACTGTTACTACACTTACTACAGGCTGTGGGTCAGTCTGTGTGCTGTATGGCAACATGCATCATTCTATCCAGCAGTAGGACTTATTTTTGTTGACAGAGAAAAAATAAACATGATACTTGGCCATAGTGTGCCTGAAATGTTAGCTAGTCCATATTTTAATTCTTGTTTATAGGAACTGTTGTGTAAAAAGCAATTCATACAGCAGTTAGATCTGGTCCACTAATTTGATTGGTTGAGCAATGTTCCAAGAATGCTTATATTTATATCTGCACTGGGACAATTCACTCCACTTGTCTGTGTTCACACTACAAAAATTCCACTTCCTGGTCCAAAACAGTTAGTACAGCAGTGTTAACAACATCTCAAGGGAAACAATACTTTTTACACAAAAGAAATATAAATGTTTAGGCTTATGAAAGCTTGGCAGATGAAGATGAGAAAGAAAAATTGGGAAAGAGAAAGAATGTACCTATCAGCTTCTTCAGCATCTATTTCTGCTAGTGGAGCAAAAATAAACAGATAATTTGGCCACATGTCACTCACTTTATATTAATCTCTTGTTTAAATACCTGCTATATAAAAGCAAAATCTCACTTTTTATACTGAATATCAGCCTTGCTGTGATGGCTGTAGGTGATCACAGCCATGTTGATATTCAATATAAGCACACTCTTGCTCATGCTTACATCACACTCACAAGCATCCTGTTGTACTGAATATTAGCATCAGTATCAGAATATCAGCAATGCTGATATTCACTACAGCAGCACTCTTGCTTAATTATTACACCTGTGTAAAATACACATTTGTATACAGGAGATTTGTATACAGGTATACTGAGATTGTGTGTACAAAAATGGCATGTAAATTAGTGACTGGTGGAGAGGAGCTTGCTTCCACACAGATGAAACTGATTCGTTATTGGCTTTCAAGTCACGGACAGTTTTAAGAATCAGGCACAGATTTGTTCATACGTACCAATAGCCAGTGACAAGCAAGTGGTTTAAGTGTATGAGTCCTTGAAGGAGATTGCAAAAGTAATTAACTTAGCATTGCAGCGTTACCAAATAAGAGCACAGACAAGCAGCAAATGAATCCCAGTAAAAGGACAAACTGACACTCGCATTCCTGAGAGTGATGGAATGACTATTTGTATGCTTTTATGCTTCAAGAAAGCACTTTCGGCGCTTTCTGCCCTACGTGACGTCATAGACCACAGTCACGTTTTTCCCCTGGATGTCCACTAATAAGTTTTTACATTAACCCTAGCGGTTTGCAATCGTCCAAACAAGGGGAGTACCACAGGAACTTGCCTGAGGTTAACCGAACACAAGTTTCCTCAGCCGTATTGCAAATGCATCATCATAACTTTGATAAACATTGATACTCAGCAGATAAATTCTAGCCGGCTCGTAGTTCCACACACAAATTGACCACCGTCTGTAGAACCAAATGGATCTAAAGAACTCAAAAATATCAGAGAGAGGTGTGATATCTTTTTAATCTGACAAAGTGAGCCGGTATACAGTAGACAGACTCCCACAGTGGGTGACAACACTGATTAGTGTTTCGCAGCAGGGGAGCGTCTCTTCCTACACTGGGGGTCTAATCCAGTCTGCCTACTATATCAGACCCAGACAGCTAGCATTATACTCCCACTGGCCTCCCAGTACAGGCTCAATAACCCAGGGTCATGCTAGTCTAAGGGTAAAGCCTAGAACTTTAGATGAACCCCGGTCAATGATATCGGGTGATCTGACACACATGTGCTCAAGTCCAGGGGCTGCACAATTATAGATTTAATAAATGATCCAAATGTTCAAATAGTTTTTAGTAACAGGGTAACTGTAAATTTGTTAAAATTGGACTAAACAACTTTCTCTGAATATTCAGTCAGGTTCGACCACATGGCCATATACATGTAGGCACTTTAAACAGAAGAACCACTACATGCTACAGTGAGACTACTGAGCTTACTAGACTAGAACAAAAATACACAAACTTCTCCAGGCAGCATGTCTAGGACCAAGAGGCTTTGCACTACACTCCATACAAGACGTATGAATTAGTGATGAGTGGCTCAATAATGAAATATCAATCCTGATATAAAAATAATTGTGAAATAAATGTGAAAAATAAAATAAAGTGATGTAATATAGATATTCTGTATAAGAACTACTGCGCCCTTCTCTATCTACACACACACTCTCTCAAATGCATGCACTCAGAGATGAACAGGAACACGTATTGTAAGTGATATAGCTCTTTTCTGTAATAAAACAATACCGAAACCCCAACTTGATAGTCTCTGTTTCCTTATGTCAAGATACATTCACTGACCAGTTTATTAGGAACACCTGGACACCTGTTCATTCATGGAGTTATCCAACCAGCCAATCACATGGCAGCAGCACAAAATCATACAGATACAGGTCAAGAGCTTCAGTTAATTTTCACACCAAACATCAGAATTAAGAAAATGTGTGATCGCTGTGCCTTTAACCATATCATGGTTGCTGGTTTGAGTATTTTAGAAATTGCTGATCTCCTGAGATTTTCACATGGAACAGTCTCTAGAGTTTAGACAGAGTAGTGAGGAAAAACAAAAAAACATCCAATATGCTGCAGCTCTGTGGGTTGAAATTCCTTGTAGTTGAGAGAGGTCAAAGAACAATGAGCAGACTGGTTTGAGCTGACAGGAAGTCTACAATAACTCAAATAATCACTCTATACTTTGGTGATGAGCAGAAAAGCACCTCAGAACATATAGCGTGCTAAACCATGAAGAGCATAAGCTACAACAGCAATAGACCACATCAGGCTCCACTAGTGACAGCCAAAAACAGGAATCTGAGGCTACAGAACCACCCAAACATTACAGCTGAAGACACAAGGTGATATTTGTCCAAACTTCAACTGTCCATTTCTAAAGTGTTTATGTGTACAGGTCTTCCTAATAAGGTGGATAAATCCTGTTCTTGCTTCATTTTTGCCAGAATTCAGTAATAATATAGCATACTACTCGGTATGACTTGGTGAAAATCTCTAGACACTTTTCATTTCTATATAATTTCGAGCCAAGGTGCAATTACAAAACAATCCTTTTTGCATTTATTTACATAGCCTACATTAGTATGAGCACTTCAAAAACAATATCATTTCCATGCATAATGCAATGCACTGGGCAAAATACATCAAAGCTGTGTGTAATAATAGGCTTATTATTGTACTGTTGCCATTTTCTAATGAAATCTGAACCACTTATGCATAAACCTGTGTAAAATGACTTTTTGACATTTGGTGTTTTGTGACAAAAAAAAGGTTATATTTGAATAGATTATAGAAATCCAGATTGTAGAAATAGAAATGCAGAAAAGTAAGAGAAAATTTTGACTCAATGATAGAGGAAGTGATTAATGGCTATTTCTGGTCAGTGTGGGTTAATTAGCTGTTTTTCAATAAAATGTAGTTCTTGACCTTCACTTGCACTACTGCCTTAAAAACAAATAATCCAGCTTTTATTTTCGAGGTATTTGGTTTCTCTTTTTAGAAAACTTCTTAAATGTTTCATGTTGAACCATACAATTGTTTTCCCATTCTTCCACCAAAACAGTTATCAAAATAATATCCGAGAAAATCATTTATTTAAGGGTGTATACCAAAAATGCCAGTAAAGTCAATCATATTATTACCAGACTTGGATCAGAAGATTAAACAGGGATTAGTTTCACAGTGCAGGTTTTACAATTTTGTCCAAATGTCCATTAGTCACACTGGTCTCAGGTCAGCTTTCCATCCGTGTGATGCACAAGCATCAAAACTTACTAACACTGGCTTAATATCCTTCAGTGTTACCTGGCCTTCAGAAAGCATTGCATGTGGAGCTGCAGAACCACAACGCAGAAGGATTCAGAACCATTTATTACATTGTAATAAACACGTTTAATTCGAATCTAATCTAACAGCTCATAGGTTATTGATTATGATTAATATATATGTGCAATCAGACGACGAGCAGAAAAAAAAAGGAAATCAGAGAAGAGTCGTACCTTGATTATCATCATCCATGCTTGCTGCTAAATGAGACGGTGAGATACCAAAAAACGGAGAAATAAAACGCTCCGAGCCAGATGGCTGTTGCAATGTCGGTTTTTACGTTGAAGGCTGCATTTACAGGCGGCTCGCATCACCCGTACACACACACACACACACACACACACACGTCCTGTCTTTGACCAAAAATGAGTGTTGAGTGTTTTATCCCTGTACGGTGTGAAAAACAGATGAAAAACCTCTTGGTTAAATCATTCGGCGAAGTGATGAGATCTCTCCATCCAGCCCACCAGCACTGACTCTGACATCTGGTTTACACGGCTTCCCCGGAAAGCGCTTATTTCGCACCGGTTTTAAGGCAGGCCCCGCCTCCTGAGCTACGACTTGCTTTAGTGGTTCATACTCGGGATCAGCCCAGCGAATCAGAAACGGGGGACTGGGTGCGCGTGTGAGGTTCTGACCAATCAGAGTGTGATGGGTGGGCTTGGGTGTTGGAATACGAGTGGGGGGTTGGGGGGGGATTAATCACTATATTACGGCTGCCCTTCTTACGTCATCACACAGTATCCCGCCCTTACTGCCGCTACAAACCGGCACTCACGTGACTCATCGTGTCGTAGGCCTGTATTACTGCTGTCTAGATCATATATATATATATATATATATATATATATATATATATATATATATATATATCAGTCATTGCATTATTATGACAGTGCGAGGTGGAGTTAGCAAATATTTAGCCTTGTCCTACCTAATAACGTCTTGTGAAAACTGGTTAGATCTAATAAAATGTACAAGTCGATTACTAATTATTAAAGATGTTCAATTGTGATTAACTTCTGTTATCAAGGTTCAGCTTTAAACTCACCACCAGTTTTCAGAGGAATGAAATGAGTTTTAAAGCAGTGTGAATAGGGCCCACTGAGGCTTTGTTTAGACTAGTTCGAAGTGATGAGCCAACCACACGTAGAGAAACATGCTGACATAAACATAAAATAAAAAAAGAGGTTATATAAATTGAACATACGGGAGAAAAAGATTGTTAAAAAGGAGCAAAAGTTAACACCGTAATGATCATGTCCCTAAGGAAAGGATCAGAAGCAGCAAGACAATCAGGACCTGTCTGATCCATCCAGACGCTCTACCCCTGGTTGGGGTCTCGTCGTTTGGTGGTGCTCACTGATGCTGTGGATAGATCTGTGTGGACAGAGAATAGTTGCATTCCCTGTAATGTATCTTTCCAACACACTGTTACAGGCTATAAAGGTGAAACAGGTGGTTACACAACTAGGTAATGAGGAAACTATCAGAGGTATTGCAGATCAGCGATCAGAAGCCTTCACAGCCATCAGGAAGCTAGTTCCTCAATAACTATGAGAGAGTTGAAAGCACCAAACCAAGAGCCCTGATGTGACTCTTCACCCCTGGAAAAGACTGGGTTGATCTTGGCAGCCAACTCCAGTTCCTCCAAGAGATCATCCCAACATCACTCAAGTCAAGTCAAGTCAAGAAGCTTTTATTGTCAGGACCCTGGTGTTACATTAAAACAACATAAAATTGCAAAAACCGAAACAACACAGAGCTAGGACAGAAGTTGTTCTAGCTACATAAAGTGCAAAGTGTGCAAACTGTGAAAAGACAAGACAGTGCAAAGACAAAGTACAAAAAGAACACAAGACAGAACACAAAATCATGTGCAATGGGCAAGACGGAATGTGATGTGCATTACATATATGTTTGTAACCATATCCATAGCAGCATGTCCATTTGTAGTGTGCAAAAATGTATTAGCAGCAGTTAAAGTAGTGCAAATAAGTAATCATTTATAACAGCGGTTGAGGTAGTGCAAATAGAAGGTAACATTATATTGAGAGTCCGTTCACACAGGTAGGTATGTGTGTGTTCACACAGGTGGCCTGACCTCATGGCCTGACATAGTGGTGAGGTTCATTTCAGCCAAAACAGTGTCCCTTAATGAGCTGACTATCCCAGTGACAGAGTAAGTGGAAGCTGCTTATAAGAGGTTGAAGTATTCAAAGCTGGCTGCTGAGTGCAGGGTGACTGACTGGAGGGCCATCATCTATCCAGTGGGGTTTCTTCTGCCCATCTTAAAAATATGGGGGTCTTGTGAGCCAAACTTGAGAAAGTATGAAGAGAACTGAGGCCCGCTTTTTGCTGTACTTTCCTGGCTGATGACACTATAGCTAGCACCATTGGAGATACATCATGGCCAAGATACCCAGCAGGTCTAAACATCGATCTGTACACTGCAATAGGAGATTGCTGGTGTATATGTTGAACAGTTTGAACAGGTATGAGAGTATAGGTATTTTTCATTGAATTTGTTAGTGTGTCTATTACACTTGCATACTCTTGCATGTCTGTGAGTAATACATGTTTTTGTGACATTAAAAAAATGTCTTCAATGTACAGCATATCCAAAATATTGTCATTTAAATAATTTTCCTATTAATAGAGGTTTAGTGGTTAACAGGTTTGCCTTGCATGTCTGGGGCTGAGGGTTTGATTCCTGCTTTTGCCCTGTTGGTGCATTTTCTCCCTCTGTTTTGGGCATTTCCTCTGGGTTACTCTGGTTTCCTCCCACAGACCAAAGACATGCACTGTAGGCTAACTGGCTTCTCTAAATTGTTTTTAGTGTGTGAATGAGTGTGTGAGTAATTTTCTGATTGTGCCCTGTGATGGGCCTATCCACATTGTTCCCCAGCTTGTGCGATGGGGATAGGTTCCCTGTGACTCTGTATTAGATAAATGGTACAGAAAATGGATGGATCGATGATTATGTTCATAAAAGAAATTTTTTTACAATGAAAATATTCTGCCTGTAAAAAGTCCGAAACAACAAACTGAAGCATTTTGTGAATTATAGTTAAGTGCACACCTGCAGCATATGAGACACAATATGTTATTACACGCTTTGTCACTTTGTATAAATGTAAGATTAATTAGAAAATTTCATTGAATCTTATTCCACTAAGCACATTAACATCCACTAGCCTGAAGTAGTTTCTGATATAGTTCAAACAATGCTTTAGAACCTATTTATATTTGTACCTATATAGACACATAAAGTCTTCTTCCTCTATTATAACACAAACAAATACATTACTGCTTTGCACCAATAATAGGCCTTGATTTTCAAGAAACAGAAGAGTTTGTGTGTGTGTGTGTGTGTGTGTGTGTGTGTGTGTGTGTGTGTGTGTGTGTGTGTGTGTGTGTGTGATCAGGAGCTTTAGAGTAGCTAGCTTTCTAGGGGTTGGTTGTCAGTATGGTTATTAGATTTAAACAGAATTCACAGAGATTAGACTTGCCTTTCACATAAACCAATGGCAAGATCTGGCTCAGTTTAAACCCTGCTTAATATGTTGTTTATACAGGACCATTATTATTATTGTTATTATTATTATTATTATTATTATTATTAATAATAATAATAATAATAATAATAATAATAATAATAATAATAATAGTCTGGGTCACTTAGGTTCACTAAACTTAACAGATAGTTCACACATAGACTCCTCTTTCCTGGAACTGAACTGACTCTTTAATTTGATGTCTGAACCACTGACGCCAAGTGAGCTTTTTGCCTACATGGAAATTTGAATATTGAGGTCACATATAATAGACGTGCGGAAAATAAGATAAAGAATCTGGACTATATTCCTCTCATAATCATAAAGAACAGAGGGTGAAGGTAGTGAGTTGTATTAACACTACTGCCTGCAGTTTCTTGCACACAAGGATTCAATTATAGCATTCCAACTTTTTTTTTTGTTTTTTTTTGGGGGGGGGGGGGGGGGGGGGGTTAAAGGGGGTGCCTAAAGGGGGGTGCCTAGGTCCCTTTCATTTCAGGACAGTTTCGGGTGATTTAATGTAGCTTATCTTTGTTTCTAAATAGATTTAGGACACAAAAATTTGCAATTACATGTGATGGTTCTGAATGTGGCATAATCTATGTACTATTATTTTTTATGGCATATAGAAGGGTGCAAAGGACCAGAGATCAGGTACAAAGGATATAGAGCTATATTTATATTTAACACCATTATTTTTGCAGAGAAACAATTTGCCCGATTCCAATGAGATACAGAGACAATATGTCCTCCTCATAACCACCCTGTTATGGAAATAATAATGCTGGATGTTTTATTGTTTATCACAAAACTGAAAAAGCTCCAGAACCAAGTCTGCAGACTGAATCCAAAGTCCTGGAAATTTCTGCCAGATCATGTCAGAAAAATGTCTGAAAGAAATCTGGAAGTTCTTTCCAGGAGTTAGCAAATAATGTTCATTGGCAGAGTGGGAGTTATAAAGAGAGAAGGAGAGTTTGGGAATTTGGGGGTGGCTCCAGTTTGGGGGAGTATTTCCTGCTCAGAAAGCAGATGTCTGGCCCACTCCAGGAAATTCTCTGTTTTCTTAGTTTTCCCTTTTTTCCACATTCCTAGGGTGTGGATGCTTTCAACAAAAACAGCAAGGTCATCTGAAGAAAAAGTCAGTGTAAGTATAATGAATGTCCAGATAGGTTCTAGATAAAACCTTTTTCTAAGAGTGCACCAGCAATGAATGAAGATCTTATGTCTTAATATCCAGTTCAGGGGAAACAATGCAAAAGTTATCAAGCTAATATTACATTATTAAAGTGAGGAATAAAAGTGTAGAAGCATCCGCAGTTCCTTTGAATGTAGGCCCCTGGGATAAACCGTTGACATAATAATCACATTGCCATTAGCCTTCCTCAGACAGAACAAATCACTAGCAAGAGGTCACGCACAATAGCTACCATTATTCTCAGCGACAAAAGCTAAGTAGCCAAGTCTAATATTGTACAATGCAGTGCTATACAATTCAATACCCTCCATAATGCACCTCATCCTGCTGCCTGCCATCACCAAATTGAGAATTAATGTGTATGCTTGCGTGAAATGTATAGCATGGCTTTGCCAGAATGCACTTAGTTAGCAGCATGCTGAGGGCTGGCAGCTCTGGGGCAGCATGTGTCTGTCTGATTATAAAGTCAAACAGAGAAGATGGACACATGCTGACCGACTTCTAGCAGCCTGAATGAGCAACTGGAGCATCCCTGTTCTATGCATATGCTCCAGTCACCCCAGTCAGATGACCCCCCACCCCCCCCCCCCCCCCCCCCCCCCCTTCCCATCCCCAAGGCCAAAAGCTCCAGATTCAACCAGGTCAAATATAGCACACCCTCACTTGCTGTGAGACACACGGCATGTTGATGTTGTGCTTAAAGGAATTTGTTTAGTAAAAAAGGACAAGGTGGACTCATATGCTCCTTAACAACATGGCAAAGGTGTCCTTGTTGCTGGTCAAAAGTTCATTTCTGTTCTGAGAGAGCGTGAGAGAAAGAGAGAGAGAGAGAGAGAGAGAGAGAGAGAGAGAGAGAGAGAGAGAGAGAGAGAGAGAGAGAGAGAGAGAGAGAGAGATTATTGTGAAATACTGCATCCAGACACCCAGACAAATATAGGAATTCACACATTTACATAGGAAGACATTACTAAAATGAAAATTGCAAAAAGTGAGGAGTCAAGTGCAATAATAATTCTAGCTATGAATTAAAAAACTCTTGTTTTATTATTAATCGAAGCACATAAAACCAACATGTAGCTCTGCAGGCTGAGGAACTGAGAGGAAAAAGTGGTATCCTGTGGTGGAGGGTTGGAACTGGTGGAAAGGGGCAAGACAGGACCAGAGGAAGCACAGTGCATCCGGCATCCTCTGTGTCCATGCCTATCACTTACTTCCCCAACATGTTCTTTGCATTAGCAGACTGAATGGACAGAGCAGTCTCTTCTGCTTTGAGACATATCGGGAGAGCAGACCAGTCTCTTTTTATCTGGAACCAAACCGGTTCATATGACTAACAGATTCCTGGTTCATTTATTGCAATTTTGGAGAACAGTATATAACAGATTCTTCTTTTTGTTCATAATGCTTGAGAATTAAACTAAAAAGGTTGACACTATAAAATTTTACCACGAGCAAGTTCAGAAGTCACGTTTGTGTTTTGACAATGATCTCCAGCAGACATTCGCAGGAAATGTTGCTCCTTTTGAAAGAACTGATAGACATATTTAAATAGGACCATGTTGTGCTGTGGTGGTCTAGCTCAATATTAGGATACCACATGAGAGCGCACACTTTAGATGATTCAGTTTATGGATCCAATTTGCTAATTAAGAAGCTTATTTCCTTGCTTATGTTGTATGAGCAGAAGAACACTAGACCTTACATTATTAAATTAAGAAACTGTACTAAACCTCATTCAAAATCTCATCATTCAAAGTCTAGAAAACTGGGTTGCTACAAATAGGCACATAAATAAGTTTATATAGACTTCTGATTATTCATGCCAAGCGAAATGAAAATTGTATCTGAAATTCAGTACTTCATGATGTGGCTGTGTTTACTGGAATTAGCTGTGATTACATTCAGCTCTAGTAATCCTACACATTATGTAGAGATGGTTGATTAAATTAAAGTCAGCACCAGGCTCCTCGGTTTGATCCTGAGCTCAGGTTGGTATCTGTTTGTGTTTTGTCCGGGTTTCCTGGTTTCTTCCCAGCTCTCAAAAATATACAGGTAAGTGGATCGACTACACTCAAATCTTCTTCTTCTTTTGGCTTTTCCCTTCAGGGGTCGCCACAGCGAATCATCTCTCTCCACCTATCCCTATCTTCTGCATCCTCAACCCTTGCACCCACTAGCTTCATATCCTCATTAATTCCATCCATATACCTCCTCTTTGGCCTTCCTCTTTGCCTCCTGCCTGGCAGCTTCATGTCCAACATTCTCCTACCAATATACTCACTCTCCCTCCTCTGAACATGTCCAAACCATCTTAATCTGGCCTCCCTAACTTTGTCCCCCAAACTCTGATGTACTCATTCCTAATCCTGTCCAATCTTGTCACTCCCAAAGAGAACCTCAACATCTTCAGCTCTACTACCTCTAGCTCTGACTCCTGTCTCTTCCTCAGTGACACTGTCTCTAAACCATACAGCATGGCCGGTCTCACCACTGTCCTGTACACCTTCCCCTTGATTCTCGCTGATATTTTTCTATCACACAGAACTCCCGACACCTTTCTCCACCCATTCCAACCTGCCTGCACTCGCTTCTTTACCTCTTTCCCACACTCTCCATTACTCTGGACTGTTGACCCCAAGTACTTAAACTCCTGTACCTTCTTCACCTCTTCACCCTGTAACCTTACTGTTCCACTTCCCTCCCTTCCATTCACACACATGTACTCAGTCTTACTACGACTGACTTTTATTCCTCTTCTCTCCAGCGCAAACCTCCACCTCTCCAGGTTTTCCTCCACCTGCTCCCTGCTCTCACTACAGATCACAATGTCATCTGCAAACATCATTGTCCAAGGAGACTCCTGTCTGATCTCCTCTGACAACTGGTCCATCACTATAGCAAACAGGAAGGGGCTCAGAGCCGATCCCTGATGCAGTCCCACCTCCACATTGAACTCCTCTGTCTGACCTACAGCACACCTCACCACTGTCCTGCTCCTCTCATACATGTCCTGCACCACTCTGACATACTTCTCTGCTACTCCTGACTTCCTCATACAGTACCACAGCTCTTCTCTTGGCACCCTGTCATACGCTTTCTCCAAGTCTACAAACACACAGTGCAACTCCCTCTGACCATCCCTATACTTCTCCATCAAAATCCTCAGAGCAAAAATTGCATCTGTTGTGCTCTTTCTGGGCATGAAGCCATACTGCTGCTCACAAATTTCCACTACCTTCCTTAACCTAGCTTCCACTACTCTTTCCCATACCTTCATTGTATGGCTCATCAACTTTATCCCCCTATAGTTACTGCAACTCTGCACGTCACCCTTATTCTTAAAGATCGGCACTAACACACTTCTTCTCCATTCCTCAGGCATCCTCTCACTTTCTAAAACCCTTTTGAACAAACTAGTTAAAAATTCCACTGCTGCCTCTCCCAGACACTTCCAGACTTCCACCGGGATGTCGTCAGGACCAACTGCCTTCTCACTTTTCATCCTCTTCAAAGCCTTCCTGACTTCATCCTTTCTAATCTTATCTACTTTCTGTTCCACAGAGTTCACCCCTTCTACTCTTTTTTCCCTCTCATTTTCCTCATTCATCAGCTCCTCAAAGTACTCCTTCCATCTCCTCTGTACACTCTATTTACTTGTGAGCACCCTTCCATCTCTATCCTTAATAACTCTAACTTGCTGCACATCCTTCCCATCTCGATCCCTCTGCCTAGCTAACCTGTACAAGTCCTTCTCTCCTTCTCTAGTGTCTAACCTAGTGTACAACTCGTCATATGCCTTCTGCTTGGCCTTAGACACCTCCCTCTTCACTCTGCGCTGTAACTCCTTGTATTCCTGTCTATTCTCTTCAGTCCTGTCCATGTCCCACTTCTTCTTGGCTAACCTCTTCCTCTGGATACTATCCTGAACTTCCTCATTCCACCACCAAGTCTCCTTATCTTCTTTCCTCCTTCCAGATGACACACCCAGCACCTTTCTCCCTGTCTCCCTGATCACTTCTGCTGTAGCTTCCCAGTCATCTGGCAGCAATACCTGCCCACCCAGAGCCTGCCTCAACTTCTGTCTAAATTCCTCACAACATTCCTCCTTTTTCAGCTTCCACCACTTGGTTTTCTTCTCTATCTCTATCTCTGACCTCTTCTTCTTACAGACCATCAGAGTCATCCTACACACCACCATCCTATGCTGTCTGGCTACACTCTCTCCCACTACCACTTTACAGTCACTAATCTCTTTCAGATTGCTTCTTCTACATAGGATGTAGTCTACCTGTGTGCTCCTACCTCCACTCTTGTAAGTCACTCTATGCTCCTCCCTCTTCTGAGAATAAGTGTTAACCACAGCCATGTCCATCCTCTTAGCAAAGTCCACTACCATCTGTCCTTCAAGGTTCCTTTCCTTAACTCCAAACTTGCCCATCACCTCCTCATCACCTGTGTTCCCCTCACCAACATGTCCATTAAAATCCGCTCCTATCACCACTCTCTCACCCGTGGGAATACTCTCCATCACCTCATCTAATTCACTCCAGAATCTCTCTTTCTCCTCCAACTCACAACCTACCTGTGGGGCATAACCACTAACAACATTCAACATCACCCCTTCAATCTCTAACTTCAGACTCATCACCCTGTCTGACACTCTCTTCACCTCCAGGACATTCCTCACAAACTCCTCCTTCAGAACCACACCTACCCCATTTCTCTTACTATCCACACCATAATAAAACAGCTTGAATCCTGTTCCTATACTACGAGCCTTGCTACCCTTCCACCTGGTCTCCTGTACACTCAGTATATCCACCTTCCTTCTCTCCATCATATCAGCCAGCTCTCTACCGTTCCCTGTCATAGTACCAACATTCAGAGTTCCTATTCTCAGTCCTACACTCTTACCTTTCCTCTTCTCTCTCTGTCTGTGCACTCTCCTCTTTCCTCTACTTCTTCGACCAACAGTAGCCCAATTTCCACCGGCGCCCTGTAGGTCAACGGCGCCAATGGCGGTCGTTGTTAACCCAGGCCTCGACTGATCCGGTATGAAATTCAGAGTACTGACAATTCGCATGGTTAAATTTGGCAATGTTTTACGCCGGATGCCCTTTCTGATGCAACCCTCTCTATTTATCCGGGCTTGGGACCGGCACAGAAGTCACTGGACTGTGACCCCCATGGCTAGATTATCGACTACACTAAAATAACTGGAATAATTTTGAATGTGCATGGTGTCCTGATAGGCTGGCATCCAGTTCAGGGTGTATTCCCATCCATCCAGGGTGTATTTTCCAATCTTCCTGGAATAAGCTCTGGCTCCACCATGTCTCTTACCAGGATATGCCTTTACCGAAGATGAATAAACCATGCCTCATAATGTATGAAGGATGTGTGTACATACTAAAATAACTTGAATACACTCAAGATTAACGATTATTTGAAGTTCATAAATATATTTATCTTTGCAGTTCATTCGACATTAAATGTACGCTTTTCTTCATATGATGTCCCTTTTCATAAAGAAATCAACTGTCACACATCACACTCACAGCAGACACCATATGCTACACACTCGAGCATGGCTGTGTCAGACCTGATGTAAAACACTGAACACACAAAAACTCATCATTTAGACAGTTGCCTTGGAAACACATTATTGAACTGTGCCATTAGATATGTTTTGATCACGTCATTGGATGGAGCACTGGGAGAGAAACGAAAAAGAAAGCTCTACGGAATGAATTGCACACGTTCATATTTTTTTCCTCAATACTTACTAAATTATTTATTTAGACTCACAAACAGAAACGTGTTCAATCCATCAATTCTGAGGTGGAGTCTCATATAAAACATAGATGTTTTTTATTCATGAAATAAATGTTATGCTTAAACAGAATACGACAGACATTTCTGTCTCAGACAGAATATGTTCTACTTTTTTTTATAAGATCTCTAATACAGCAAAGCCTTTAAACTAGGAACATGAAGACATTTTAACGATCAAATCAGTTAATAAATCAGCCTCTATTTAAGGAATTCATTTTACAATTTTAAAAAGAAAGCTTTTATCACTAAAGAAATGCTAAACTGAATCTCTGCCTCTTTCCATCCATCCTTGTGTGGAAAGCAGTGTGACTCTGAACCAAGTGTCTCTGAATTACTGATACAGCTCAATGTTCTTGGCTGTGTTATGCCTCTTATTGTGTGCAAATGCTGCCCCTCTGTGGCCAAAAACTAGAAGTTTTCACTGTTTCCCTACAAACCATTTATTTGCTCATGCAAAATACAAAATAGGCTGGATTTATGGCTTCAAATTAGATCTGGACTTCTTCTCTATTTCCCTCTGAACTACATCATTGCTTAAACAGTCTGTGAAAATATCCACTAGATTTACACATTATATATGTGAATGAAAGGGAGGGAAGGGGAACAGTAAGGTTACAGGGTGAAGAGGTGAAGAAGGTACAGGAGTTTAAGTACTTGGGGTCAACAGTCCAGAGTAAAGGAGAGTGTGGGAAAGAGGTAAAGAAGCGAGTGCAGGCAGGTTGGAATGGGTGGAGAAAGGTGTCAGGAGTTCTGTGTGATAGGAAAATATCAGCGAGAATCAAGGGGAAGGTGTACAGGACAGTGGTGAGACCGGCCATGCTGTATGGTTTAGAGACAGTGTCACTGAGGAAGAGACAGGAGTCAGAGCTAGAGGTAGCAGAGCTGAAGATGTTGAGGTTCTCTTTGGGAGTGGCAAGGTTGGACAGGATTAGGAACGAGTACATCAGAGGGACAGCACATGTTGGACATTTGGGAGACAAAGTTAGGGAGGCCTAACTTTAAGATGGTTTGGACATGTTCAGAGGAGGGAGAGTGAGTATATTGGTAGGAGAATGTTGGACATGGAGCTGCCAGGCAGGAGGCAAAGACGAAGGCCAAAGAGGAGGTATATGGATGTAATAAATGAGTATATGAAGCTAGTGGGTGCAAGTGTTGAGGATGCAGAAGATAGGGATAGGTGGAGAGAGATGATTCGCTGTGGCGACCCCTGAAGGGAAAAGCCGAAAGAAGAAGAAGAATTTACACATTATATAAGGTATAAAACATGACAGAAGTTTTTGTTATAGGAAAATAATAAATGACAGGGTGGTAAGAGGATTATTGAAACAGTAACAGCATGTCCCAGTGTTTTATTTCTCTTACATATCATTAATAGACAATAATTACAAGTTTTTATTTATTCCATGTACATTTTTTATCCATTATGAGTCTCATGTTGTGGAATGAAGCAAATGAGTCCCTGTTATAACAGCCAGAACCTTCTTGTTCCCTTACTAGCCTTTTTTTTTTTTAAGTTAATAAGGCATAAAAATGCAGCTTGTTCTGTTACCATATTTAGAGCAGAGCACAAAGAAAATGTTTCCATGTCAGGTAACCTAAAGCTTAACCTCTTAACCAGACTGTTAACACTGGGAGAGGACCGTTATCTTCTCCAGCTACCACTGGAGACTCCTTCCAAAAAAAAATAAACAGTGGGAAAATTCTGTGAGAATCACCTGACAGACACCTTCACCATTTCAGCTATTACGTTTGGTAAGTTTTATTATGTGTGGCATCTGCCTGCTATACAACTTCCTGCGAAGAGGTTAATATAGGAACAATAAAGTATTAGACAAAAACGAAAGCACTAATATAAACAAATTTGAATTAGCTGCTGTTATACAAACCTGATCAACAACACTAAAATGAATCAACACTTCTGTCAATCAATCAGCCAATTCAGCCAATCAGAATAGAGTATTCAGCAGCGTTGTGGTATTATTCATTAAAAAAAAAACGGGGCGAACAAAACTAATTCTTCATTCTTTTATTGTTTCAAGTTTTCACGACTTATGCTTGCTGTTCAAATTAACCGAACATTTAAAATAATGCACTGACAAAAGATAAACAAGGAAATCCATAACATATTTAAGTTTGAAGACATTTCAAAGTACCATTTCCTGTTGTCTAAAAACAGCTGAATTGACTTGCAGGCAGGAGGCAAGACTGCAGTTTACAGAAAATAAAACAGTATAATAAGTGGAGCCCATCAGACAAAATGATGGGATTATTGTTTTGTGGCATTCTTTAAAATGAAATAGGAAATAGGATTAGAAATAGGGGGAAAAAAGTTCATAAACATCAGAGCACTACTCATCACAAACAGCCACCTCATCAACATAAGGAAAACTGGTAGAATAAGGACTATGACCAAAGGTTTTATCATGCTGCCCTATTGCCTGAATCATTTTCAGCATCCACAACTAAAACTTGACATGCTTATACACCACAATCCAATCTAGACTCTTTTTTATCCCTCTGTATTTATGGAATTGTGTTTCTCAATGCAAATTATAGAATACTGCAGGATTTAGGCTATAAAAATGGCATATGTGCTGGGGGGAAAAGGAAAAAAAGAAAAACAAACAACCCCCGAACTCTGATGTTACCTTATATACATGTAAAAACCATGTCCCAGGAGTGGCTCCGTTATAAACTAAGTGGTAAACAAGTAGACTTCATTACAGTCTGTAATGAGCACATTAGATGGCATGCAGAGAAAGTGCGAGATCAGTCAAGTGCTACATAAACAAATCGACAAAAACTCCCCTGACCTTTTACAGTCTGAGCATAGTGAGTGTGTGTGCATCTTGCAACAATGATCACGCCTCTAGAACTAAGAGGCGAATTCATCTCGGCGCTGTAGTGGACCTATTAAAAAAAGGCGATAAAAATTTCCCCAAACCAAAACTGCACACTTTTGTGATTGTTGCAAGTGAGCCAAAAAATTTTATCTCCCTGAAACATTTACCTTATCACACAGAACACACCCCAAAGATTTCCATTCCAAAGCCACGGCAGTCAGCAGCAAGCCGCTGTGAGATGACCAGCTGTAATATCCCACAAAGTTCCCAATTTTTTTTATTGGCGTAATCATAGATCTTTTCTGTACACTATCCTTTGGGCAGGTTTTCAGCTTTGTCTTTGTGTGTGTGTCCATAGTTCTTCCAGTTCTCGGGTTCCTTTGGCCTCGGCTGACTTCTGAAGCTGAAGCAGCAGCAGCAGCAGCAGCATATGAGCCTTCTGATCCAGAGATGCTGACAATTCAGTTAACATAAGTTTGTGAAAGGAAATTAATGGATCTCAATGTGGACCTGCACACAACCAAAAAAGGGAAAATCATTGACATGCTATAGCAATAATGCACCCCCTTAAGAAGATATCCAAATAGCAAAGGTATTGTATGATGTTTGTTGAAAGTCAAGGCTGCATTTTCTAAATTTCCGTGTTTGTTTAGTTCAGTTCATTTTGAGATCCCAATCATATACATCATATACAGTCAGGCAAACATACGTGCCTTCAAACATGCGGCGCAACATAATGTTGTAACGTCTCAATGTTAAAGTGTATAGAGAGAGAATATACTTATTTACAATCTAAAATAGCAGGGCTGCAGTGAACATTTACAGAACAAATTCCATTTGTTTTCTGTACCACTTATTCTGCACAGGCTTGTGAGGAACCTGGAGCCTATCCCAGGGCACTTGGGGCACAAGGCGAAGGTGGTGCCAAACCAGCACAGAGCACAAACGCACTAACACCCTACAAACAGTTTAGAAATGCCCATAAATATGTGCCTGGGTATACAATATGAACCTGGAATACCCAGAGGATACACAGGGTGCACACAAACAGGGCAGAGGCAAGAACACAACCCCCAACCTCAGAGATGTGAGGCAAATTTGTTAACCTCTAAGCCACCGTGCCACCCACAATAAGAATTTATTTGGCAATTTTTTTTTAATCAAAAGGTTAAGAGGGTTGAATTTTAAGAGCCTTTGCTTAAGGTCATGGCGCTCAAAGTGGAGTCTGATGACCCCAGGGCTTCGTAAAGCATAACCAACGTAGTGCATTTCTTTTTAATTTAGTTATAGCAGTGGAAATCACAGCACACCATTGTGCAAATGATTTATAGATATTATTGTGTTCTAATAGTTATTAGCTTGTTCGACTGGCCCCTTGAATTTAAGGTGGGTTTAAGGCAAATATCAGAATTTGAAAACCAGCTATAAATATAGTCATCTTGGAGCCTAATGAGGTTATTTTGGAGAAAAGATTGTGAATACAAAGTGTTATGGCTCTAATAAAGACAAAATATAATTGTCTATTTTAAAATAGTTAAAGCGACACGGTGGGTAGCTTCTCAGCACAGGTTTGTGTGGTGTTTCTCATTTTCACCTCATATCTGTGGGGGTTTCTTCCAGATTCTCTGGTTTAAGTTAAGTTGCCTTTATTTGTCACATATACATTACTGCACAGTGAAATTCTGTCTTCGCATATCCCATCCTTGGGGGTTGGGGTCAAAGCGCGGGGTCAGAGCGCAGGGTCAGCCATGATACAGCGCCCCTGGAGCAGGGTGGATTGGGGGCCTTGCTCAAGGGCCCAACAGTGGCAGCTTGACAGTGCTGGCCTAAATTGCCACTAGTTGTGAGTAAGTATGTGAATGTGTGTGAATGTCACCCTGGCATCAGATTCCAGGGTGTATTCCTTGCCTTATGCCCAATATTCCCAGTATAAGCTCCAGATCCACTGTGACCCTGATCAGGATCAAATTACTGCTGAAAATAAATGAATGAAACTAATGTTTATAAAATAAGTGTGTGCTGAGGAGCCTGTGGAATTTCTTTGACAGTTAAGGAATTACTTAGCTACGAAAGGTTTGGCTTAAGGACCCAACTATGGAATTTGGACTCTCCGGAATTTGGACATTTGAATGCGAACCCCCTGATCATCAAACTGAGATTAACTGATGTTCTCTTAATTTACATTTGATGTAAATATTAATAAAGAATTCACACTCTGGCTTAGTATGTGACTGTCAGCTTGCATTTAGCCAAAATTCATATTATTATTATTATTATTATTATTATTATTACCTGTAAGCGCACGTTAAACATCATGGAAGCGATGAGGTAGAGATACGGGAATCGGATGCGGAGACGCCACGCCAAATTAAAAAAGATCAACAAAGTCCTGGTTAGTCCTTTAGAAAACACGCCGTAGGTCCGACCAGCGGATCCCGAAAAGCGAAGCACCAAGTACGACAGTCCCGCCATAAGCCGCCGTTTAGCGCGCACTGCTCCAAATATGCCCACCTCCTTCACCGGCTCGGGGTCCTGAATTACGTGAGCATGTTTTACACACTCGTTTCAATCTCAAAACACTATGCGTATCTTAGTGAACTCATACTCCACCCTCCCTGCCACTCTAACCTTATCTGCACGACCCGGAGCAGATATTGTGAGACGCACTTCCGGTTACCGTAAAGGCTGGTTATGCTGGTTGGTAAATATAAAACCACATTAACCTACATGACTCATGGTTCTGAACATGACTTGGAGTGATACACACGCACACGCACACACACACACACAAAAGCAGAGATATTTAGTATAGCAGCACTTCACTATTATTAATAACATATGTTTGTATGACTCCTCTTATCTGTGTTAAATAGATAAAATTCCTATTCTAACAATGGTTATTTACATTCACACTTTTATTACACTTATTGCAGGCTGTCAGTCAATCTAGCCATGGGGGTCACAGTCCAGTGACTTCTGTGCCGGTCCCAAGCCCGGATAAATAGAGAGGGTTGCATCAGAAAGGGCATCCGGCGTAAAACATTGCCAAATTTAACCATGCGAATTGTCAGTACTCTGAATTTCATACCGGATCAGTCGAGGCCTGGGTTAACAACGACCGCCATTGGCGCCGTTGACCTACAGGGCGCCGGTGGAAATTGGGCTACTGTTGGTCGAAGAAGTAGAGGAAAGAGGAGAGTGCACAGACAGAGAGAGAAGAGGAAAGGTAAGAGTGTAGGACTGAGAATAGGAACTCTGAATGTTGGTACTATGACAGGGAAAGGTAGAGAGCTGGCTGATATGATGGAGAGAAGGAAGGTGGATATACTGTGTGTACAGGAGACCAGGTGGAAGGGTAGCAAGGCTCGTAGTATAGGAGCAGGATTCAAGCTGTTTTATTATGGTGTGGATAGTAAGAGAAATGGGGTAGGTGTGGTCCTGAAGGAGGAGTTTGTGAGGAATGTTCTGGAGGTGAAGAGAGTGTCAGACAGGGTGATGAGTCTGAAGTTAGAGACTGAAGGGGTGATGTTGAATGTTGTTAGTGGTTATGCCCCACAGGTAGGTTGTGAGTGGGAGGAGAAAGAGAGATACTGGAGTGAATTAGATGAGGTGATGGAGAGTGTATTCCCACGGGTGAGAGAGTGGTGATAGGATTTTAATGGACATGTTGGTGAGGGGAACACAGGTGATGAGGAGGTGATGGGCAAGTTTGGAGTTAAGGAAAGGAACCTAGAAGGACAGATGGTAGTGGACTTTGCTAAGAGGATGGACATGGCTGTGGTTAACACTTATTTTCAGAAGAGAGAGGAGCATAGAGTGACTTACAAGAGTGGAGGTAGGAGCACACAGGTAAACTACATCCTATATAGAAGAGGCAATCTGAAAGAGATTAGTGACTGTAAAGTGGTAGTGGGAGAGAGTGTAGCCAGATAGCATAGGATGGTGGTGTGTAGGATGACTTTGATAGTCTGTAAGAAGAAGAGGTCAAAGATAGAGATAGAGAAGAAAACCAAGTGGTGGAAGCTGAAAAGGAGGAATGTTGTGAGGAATTTAGACAGAAGATTGACAGAAAAGCCGAAAGAAGAAGAAGAAGATTGCAGGCTGTCAGTCACTCTGTGTGCTGGTATTGGCAACACAACATTATTAAGCCGGGGCTTTTTGGGGAACTCATCTGAAATGTTAATTCATTTATTGTTCATAGAACTGTTTTATAAATTAATATCTCGATCGTGTTTGGGTGTGATTACGTATATTACTATATTACAGCTGATATTCACCACAACAGTTCTGTTACATTGCTTAATTAAACCGCAGAGCGAAGCTGATGAATTTCTTCAAGCTGTTTCAGTCAGAGGATTTTGTGTAACAGGATCTCTGACAGTTGGTCTAGCTGTAATACAAATCATGTTTATTTATATTGACGAGCTTGTTCTAATACGTTACTGCTTCTATAATAACAGCTATTTCATTGGTATTTGTGTGGCAAACGCTCCATATAATCTAAGACTAATAATAAACGGATTCTTATTCAACAACAACAAAAAAAGGGAAATAGTTTATGTGATTAAGGTTTCTTTAAGGAGACGTTTATTTAACACTTATGGAAGGAGTCTTGGTTGTCACTGCTTGATTTTTATTACTTACTTATATTCCTTTTGCATGTTTGCCTTGTAAACATTTGGCCTAATTTCTTTTAAAATGTGCAGTTGTTATCTGATCAGTTGAAACAGCTGTTGAAAAAAAGTAGCCGAAGACAAATTAAAGGTCTACAAGTGTAATTCCAATAGGGTGCTTATGAGGGAGGACTTTTATTTTTGAATAACTGGAGCTAAACCGGAAACGGGATTGTGCATTTATGAAGCCTGTTCCTTTGGGTGGTGGCTACAAACTTTTCTGTTACTCTGTAGAGTCTGCTGTTCGCCCAAGTGTGGAATGTTCGAAGGACGTGAAAAGTATACTTGATATATGTAATAGTAATCGGTTTTGAACGACTAGACACATTATTAACTTTAACTTTGATAGCTATTTCGAGGAACTTGTAAAGGCTGGGATTGTCTGGCCAATTGTTACCGAGTTGCACGGGAGCTATCAAGTAATTAGCCAGTAAGCTAGCTGGTAAAGCCACGCAAAAGGAGAGAAGACGCCTGAGGACATCGAGGACCAATGCAGGCCATAAAGTGTGTCGTGGTTGGAGATGGGTAAGCTTCTGTTTTCGTAGTTTTTATAGTTTTATCCCTATGGTTGATTATACAATTCGAGAAATCTCATGAGGCCGTGTGTAAAACTCCGTGACGGAGCTAAGCTAACAGTTTACTCCTTGGGTGCAGGAGCTGTTCGAATTAATAAATTCACCAAGATAACACAAGGCTGTCCTTTCTGTGCCACACTCTCACTCATTATATTACTGATTTTTTTTTTTTGTTTTAAATGAGAACTATCGATTGACGCAATAGATTTTAATGGTCAAGTCGGAAAGAAGTTGTTTTTGAAGCTAGATGTGATTATTAAAATGACACTAAAATTATAGTTATGGTTTAACTTGGTCAACAGTATTATGCGTAACATTGTAAAAACAAACAAACAAAACAGTAATCGTCACAAAAACATTTATTTATGGACTAGGGATAGTGACGTAACTACCGATCAGTTACCTTTAAACCGTAAGGAGATGGAGTGACGTAGTATTTCCTGTTCTGGTCCAAGTGTAATAAACTAACACCCAGTTTATATGACTGGAGTCTGTGTAACCGCAGACGAAACCCAAGATGTTCCCGACACATTTTTTTGTATTATCACGTTTCACCTCTGTTTTGGTTTCGAGGAAGTCATTGTGTTTCCTTTCTGCGTTGTTTGCTTCATGTTTGAAAGTGATAAGTGGGCGTGGCCCTGTTCATCCCGGGGAAACCCAGTGCTTGAGAGCCTGGATCTCCCGTTGTACTTTATCCCGTTGTGTCCGATCTCACACAGTTGCATTTTATACACTGGACTGTAAACTCACCTTGAAACACGTTGAAAGGGTTAATGATTCCCAGTGCTTTTGCTGATTTGTAAATTGATACTGTATTTTTCTTATTCCTGTGAGTGAAGACAGGAAGTTCATAGTAACTCAAATAAGCACTCTTTATAACGGTGGTGTGCAGAAAAGCATCTCAGCATGCACAAAATGCTTTAATGTGCACAGATTCACCCAAACTGACTAGCCGAAGACTGGAGAAAGATGGCTCCCCCCAAATCTTCATCAGTCCAGATTGGATGAGCTTGTGCCCATGAAAGCCTCAGAATCATCAGGGTTTTTTTTTTTTTTTTAAGACCATCCACCATCAAGGTTGAATGTTTTGTGAGATTCACTAAGATCACA
Organism: Hemibagrus guttatus; assembly: GCA_033459395.1. Classification (NCBI taxonomy): domain Eukaryota; kingdom Metazoa; phylum Chordata; class Actinopteri; order Siluriformes; family Bagridae; genus Hemibagrus; species Hemibagrus guttatus. Next base: position 15,028,171 of record JAUCMX010000016.1, on the reverse strand, counting down.
ATTTTTCTTCATTCTGATGTTTGTGAATATTAACTGAAGCTTTTCACCTCTATCTGCATGATTGCATTCCCAATGTGCTGCTGTGACATGATTAGCTGATTTGATAACTGCATGAATGTGTAGGTGTTCTTAATAAAGTGGACAATGAGTGCACATTCTAAATATTGTGCAAGTCATTTAGGGTGGGCTTTTCATTAAAATTCACTATAAAATCAGATTGGGTAACAAGATTGCTGTAAATCTTTAGCAGCTCATCAAAACAGTGTAGAAGTTATTTTGCATGGCTGATTTCCTCAAAAATTGACTTCTTTTGTTATAATAACCTATTTAAAATATTTAACATGATCTCATATTGGCTTCTTTGTTATAATAACCTATTTAAAATATTTAACATGATCTCATATCACTAAGCAGCATTGGTTAGACACACAGGTTGACTGTATGACTAACCACACTGGCTTGGTTACCTGTCATCATTAAAATTGTATCATGTTGGTAATTCCTGTAATCCCAGTACACAGAGTGGCTGTAAAAATAGTAAAGGTCAATTTTCTCCAGGAGTTTGCTGTTGTTTGGTGGTGATGGAAGGGTACAATGAGTTTAAAATAAAGATTTTCTAATTCGACACAGCTGTATTCAAAGCTTTTACAGTATCCTTCACGTCAGAGATTCTAGTTTTTAATCAATGTTTTGTGTTGAATAAAAATATTTAAAAACACACGAGTTCTAGAGATAACCTTAAATGCAGTCATGCATAGTAGTGCTCTGGATTGCCAAAGATTTGATTGAAATTAACATGGCCCTCCTGACACTTTATATAAAAAAAAAAGCAGACTAAGTGGAGAAAATGGCTTCGGTTTACTTCACTTGTCTTGAATAGCACTACATGACTGTGTAAACTCTGTCCCAACTGTCAGGCTTGTCCAAGACATTAATTAATTAATTAATTAATCGATCATAAAGACTCCTAGAGGTGTTTGTCGTTGAAACTGACTTTTTTTGACATCCCCCCCCTTTTTTTTGGAAAAGCCAGAGATTTGATAGCAGCAGTGTAGCTATGCAAGTAAGCAGAGGAGAGGTCACAAGTATTTGTTTTAAGGAGTGATGCAACCAAATCTTTTTCTTGTCTATTTTTTCTAAACCGGAATGTTGGAGTATGATACAGCGGTTAGCTTTGGTCCACTAATCTGATTTGGTTGGATTTGGTTGAGTGGTGTCCCAAGAGTGCCTGTATTTCCTGTAAGAACTCTGGGACATTTAACTGTGTATATCACACCACTTGTTTGTCACCATGTTATGATCTACTTCCAAGTTTGAAACAGATTTGTAACTGTTGATTTAAAATATGAAGGCTCACCAGATGAAAATGAAGAAAGGGCACTAGTTTTACCAGGGAAACCATTAATGGTAAAGTGAGGTATCCAGGCTGTGTGCTATAAAGGAATTGTGGCTTCTTTGTGACCTGTTTCTGCTAGTGGAGCAAAAATAAACAAAATGTAGTTTCTGAAATGTTATTAAATATATTATTTTGTTTATTACAGCGCTGTTTGTACATAAGCAATGTCTTGCTCTCAGTAATGCAGTTATTTTCCAGGGCCGAATCACAGCCATTCTGATATTCAGAACAGCACTCTTGCTTGTGCTATATTGCTCAAGTAGAATTCAGCATCACATATTTCTAATCACACGTTTTCTAATCTGATTTTATTTAATGCAGATATGTTTGGGCCTCAAGGAAAAGCTCAATTTGCATACAAGCTTAAGTTTGTTTCTAAATGGATTTATAAAAAGAAGCTGAAATGAAGTGAGTAACTGTGCCTTTATTTCTATTCCTGTATTCCAGGGCTGTTGGTAAAACATGCCTGCTGATCAGCTACACCACCAATGCATTCCCTGGAGAGTACATCCCCACAGTGTGAGTACTCACTGCATCCACAAGTCACCTACACACACTTTGTTTATCAAAATAAAAAGATTAGCAGGTTAATTAAGTGTTGGACAGTTGGTTCATGCTACTTTTAGTGTAATGTTGCAGTTTGCTTTTGCTTATGCTTTGTTAAAAATTCTCACGAACAAGTTAAATAAAATATTAATGCTCTACTAATACTAAACAGATATTTCCACAGTTAGAGGCGAGAGACAGTGGAATGTTTAGTGAAATGAGTTTGCTGTGACCATGGATGTTTTGTTCTCCTCTGCAACTCAACCCACATTTTTAAAATTTGTAGAAATTGTGCACACTGCTGTTAAAAAAATCTAACCGTTTTGCATTAACTCCATGTTGTAATCATGCAATTAACAATATTTACCATAAAGATTTTATTTGATACAGTATTCTGCAGAACATTGAAATTTCCAGGAATGATTACTCACTCAATTACTCAGTTACTCACTGTGGCCTCAGGTGCACATATTTCTAAGAAGTTCACACTTTCCAGTAAAGACTTATTCTCCTGGGGTTTTATTTGGCAGATTTGATAATTACTCTGCGAATGTTATGGTGGATGGTAAACCAGTCAATCTGGGTTTATGGGACACAGCAGGACAGGAAGACTACGACAGGCTCCGTCCTCTCTCCTACCCCCAGACAGTAAGACCTTTTTAAATTCTCTACATAGACATGCTTTTGTGCCTTATTTAGGACAAATCAGATCTGTGTGCTCTTGTCTTACAAAACGTGTTGCTCTGCATCTCCCTTTTTTTTTTTTTTTTTTTTAATAAATTCTAGGACGTGTTTCTGATCTGCTTTTCCCTTGTGAGTCCTGCCTCTTTTGAAAATGTCCGTGCAAAGGTGAGACCAGTTGCTCATTTTTTATTTATTTATTTTTAAAATGTTGATGTGCTCACAAACACACATTAATGGCTGAATATGTTTTACTCAGTGGTACCCAGAGGTGAGGCATCACTGCCCCAACACTCCAATCATCCTGGTGGGAACCAAGCTTGATCTGAGGGATGACAAGGACACCATTGAGAAGCTGAAGGAGAAGAAGCTTACACCCATCACCTACCCTCAGGGCCTGGCCATGGCTAAAGAGATTGGTATGTGTGCAGTGTAAGGTTACTGTGTTTCGCTTTGAGAGTGTTACGGGTTTGAAATTTTCATGGCATTATAATTAAGTCTAAAAACAGGATAATTTCATGGTGTTGATGGATCACTTAAAAACAAGAAGCAGGTGGTTTCAAATGTAAAGTTGCATTTTATTACAAAATCTCTGTATGAAAGTCTACTTGTATACAAAGCAAAATAACCAAGTCCGTTAATTACTCTCGTTTCTGCAGACTAAAATTTCCAGGCATGTATCTGTTAAGTAATGTTGCTGGAGGTTGCTGTAGTAATTCTATTCAATAATCTCTGTGGTCACACTTGAAATACGTGTGCACTACATACACGTTAATGTAAATAGCATGTTTTTTTTACTTTCATTACAAGTGCTTGTTTGGTTTGTAGCTGCATAAACTATGCTTAAACATTAGTAGGTCATATGACCATAATGTTGTAGGCTTTAACTGTGCTAGGAACCTAGAGCAGGTTTAATTAATGGACTAACATCCCTGTACATCTCGCTGTTCATCCATCAGGAGCTGTGAAATATCTGGAGTGCTCGGCCCTGACGCAGCGTGGCCTTAAGACAGTGTTTGACGAGGCGATTCGAGCTGTTCTCTGCCCACCCCCTGTGAAGAAGAGGAAGAGAAAATGCTCTCTGCTCTAGACAGTGAGCAAGGCATACAATCCCAGCTGTATTTTGAGGGACAGGAATGAGACGGTGCACTTGTTCCCATTTTCCTCTTTTTTTTTTTTTTTTTTTTTCTTTCTCTTTTGTTTCTTTACTTTTTTTTTTTGTTGACTACAAGTTTATATCCTCACACAACTGAAGATAACCTCTAGGTGTAGAAACAGGACACAATCACCTCAAATCCATTTTCCTTTACACCCATACTGATATTAAAATTAATATGGCCTTTCAAAAGATTTTTTTTCAACACCTTACGAAGTTGTCTTGTAGTTAATTTGTTTTAAGAGCCCACATTGTTTACAAGTCATCGTTGGAATGAAATAACGGTCTTGCCAAATAGCACTACAATACCCCGAGATACACTACAATGTTCTGTGGAATTCTCTTCTGACGTTGTGAGCAGTCAGACATGATGGAATTAAATATTTGAGAGTACTGATCTTTAAGGAATGATCTCTGTAGAGTCTGTCACCTACCATGAATCAGTACTTGTCACTGGCTACATGTTTGTATTTCATTTCATACTGTAAAACATTAGTCCTGAATAACAGTGCTAGCATAGCTTCAGTGTTTCTCAAGTGCTTCGTATGAGCAGTTATACCTCCTCTTTTCGTGATGAATGATTATGCCCGATTAATTACCTTTTAATATGTATAACCCGGTCTGTATATCCTCCCTAAATAAGTTCAACTGCAGTCTAAAAGATTGTGTACTCCTAGGGGATTTGATTAGTCACAAAACACTATGTAGGGTTATCAGTCATTTAATGGTTTGAGTACATTTATCATAAACCTTAACTTGTATTAAAATTTCATTTTTTTTATATCTGACATTAAAAAGGCAACACTACTGTTGGTTGTGACATGAAATGAATTTAAGTAGCTTTTATTTTTTATTTTTTCCATTTTAGTCCTTTTCCTTTTGTATTCCCATCATAGCTAATCATATTTTAACTAAACCTTTACTTTGTACACTAACATTTAACTGTTCACTCTGTCAACCGACTAGTATGTTTCTAACAGTTAAAATTTAATGAAAGTGTCATGCCTAGTGACATTCAGAGCTTTGTGTTTGCATACTTCCTGTAATTGTCCCAAAATACAAGTACACAATGTGCATTTGCCATCGCAAGTCTGTGTGCACAATTAGAGCCAATGTTGTAACCCTTTTTATTTTTTTTTTAGGAATATTCCTAATCATTTGTTTTGCATAAATGGTGACAGAAATAAAGCAGAATTAAATGTGGCTTCTTTTGGGGTCAATTCTATAGTTGATGGAGTTAACTAATGTGGGACATAAAGATAAATTTGATAGTTGATGTTTGACCATCATGCATCTATTGTGCTGGTAATGGTTAATTGTGTACGAGTGCAATGGACAAACATTTGAAGATTCATACATTTTTATACTCGTACCCAAATAACTGTAGGTGTGTAGATAATCTGTTAAGACGATTCCTCCAAGCCACACGTGCAACAAGGACACATTCTGGAGAATAATACAAACAGGCTGCAATCTACATGAAAATTAAACAATTTATTTATTTATTCATCCTCAATATCTGCTTGACCTAGGAATATGGAGTGTGTGCATGAATACAGGGCATAGGGCTAAATGGAACAAATTTATTCACACTTAGTTATTTTTTAGAGATGCAAAGTCAAATACCAAGCATAATTTTGGTAAGTGGGAAGAAACAAAACTCAACACTGACAACAATCTGAGCTCAGGATCAAAGCTGGCAACCTGGAAAATTACCAGCATCATGTACATCCCTAAGCAAAATACATAAACATTGGTAAACAAGGCCTACTACAACAAGTATTTGGACAATTGGGTTGACCACAGAGAAGATTTATTTCATTGATTTCAAATAAAGAATTTCTACAATCATCTGTTTAACAACAAAAATGCCACTGAATTTAAGGCAACACACTGTAATGCTTCTTACTGGAAGCAGATCTGAATGTTCTTTAGGTGGACCATTGCACATTTGCAGTCTTGCAACATTAAAGGCAGACCTGTTTGGATGTGGCTCAACATAAATATCCCTGTTGTTCACATTTCTTACTATCACACCCTTAAATAACAAAATATCTTTTTCCTGTATGACGCTTGAGAGGAAATATCACAAGCTTCTCAGTTCATTCACTTTTGGTGCGCTGAATGAAGATCAAGTGTCCACAAATCGTAATAAAGTCCCTGACGAGGTCTGTATGCTAGAAATAGAGAAAGAAATAACGTTAGGATCTTCATAATAAATAAATGCAAAATAAATGTTAAACGTATAATTATATAGTCTTACCATTCTACCAGTTCTGCACCGATTATGTCATGAATGAGGTACTTCATATCGAGTTTGACTTGTGATTTGGTCCGACGTGTTTCCAAATCTGCCTTTAGGATTTCGTTGTATTTTGATTTCTTGACCATGCTGAGTACAGCTTTACGACCTGAAAACGAATGCACAACATGTAAGAGTTTTAAAGTATTTTATTTATAGTGGGCTGGGACATGCAAACGTGTTGCTCTGGAAATGCTATAATGCTATTAATTTAGTTATTTATCTAAAACGGGCATAAGGGTTTTTATGAAGGACACTTTGACCTGTGTTTTTAAAATGTAATTTAACATCAAATAGCAACCCAATCATGACATCACCCTCGTAGAATTTCAAGTGTTCACATTCATCAAACGTATTAGTGCTGTTCATTTTCATGGTTCATTACCCTGAATGAAGTATTTGGTGAATCGACCAGAGTTTGGAATTGAAAGCCACCAGCTTCCTGCATCTCTCACTGTCAACACTCCTGACTTCACAAGCTGCCTGTTTGTTAAAAGGAGATCCTTAATTAAACAGAGAAGTACAGGTACAGCTTCCTATTAATATTCATTATAAAATTCTTACGTTATCTCTGAATCTGTGAATAAAAACTCTGTGAGCATTTGACATTTGCTGAAACTCAATCCTGAGCAACTAGGCAGCACTTTATCTAGAAATTTCTCGACAGTTGCGCAAATGTCTTTTCCGTTCTGTTCTGCCAGAACTTTAGCTCTGTAGTCTTCAGTAAACACCAAGGCGAACGTGTCCGTGTCGAAGCCCAGCTGGAACATGAGCAGTTCTCCTTTGTCCCTCAACTCGTTCTGCCAGCACACAGAAAACAAAACAAGTTTTAGTGTTTGTTGATTTCCTTAATACTAGGATGTCTTATGATTAGTTCTACTCTCTGCTTTACTTACAACTATCCTGCACTTGTTCTGATCAAACAGTGAAAATGAAGAAAAGCAAGCTGTCCTCTTGTATCACAATGCTGCAGAATTCTCAAATCTGATTGGTCAGAAGGTGTTGGTCAGTTTTCTATAATAGTATCTCTGACCGTTTCATCTGTAATTGAATATGCTCATCCTAATCCACAATATGACCAAAAAGTATGCGAACACCTGACAGTCACACCTATCTGTGCCCATTCCAAAACCACTGGAATTAACTCCAGAGTTGGTTGTTCGATTAGAATCCATTTTGGAGCATGGCTATGGGAAGTTGTGCTAATTTAGCCTTACATATGGGTATGATGGTCCAGTGTTCACATACTTTTGGCCATGTAATGTATGCCATCATACACTATATTGCCAAAGGTTTTGGGACAGCCCTCCAAATCATTGAATTCAGGGGTTGGGCTCGGCCCCTTAGTTCCAGTGAAAGAAACTCTTAATGCTTCAGCATACCAAGACATTTTGGACAATTTCATGCTCCCAACTTTGTGGGAACAGTGTGGGGATGACACCAGTGCACAAAGCAAGGTCCATAAAGTCATGGATGAGCGAGTTTGGTGTGGAGGAACCTGACTGACCTGCACAACTCAACCTGTTCTATCCGCTTGAGACCTCAACCAGATAGAACACCTTTGGGATGAATTAGATCGGACACTGCGAGCCAGGCCTTCTCGTCCAACATCCCTGCCTGATCTCACAAATGCGCTTCTAGTGGAATGGTCAAAAAATTCCCATAAACACACTCCTAAACCTTGTGGAAAGCCTTCCCAGAAAAGTTGAAGCTATTATAGCTGCAAAGGGTGGGCCAACTCTAAATTATATTCATGTGCAAGTAAAGGCAGATGTCCCAAAACTTATGGCAATATAATGTATCTGTACTAACCAAATAATTCAAACTTGTATACAGCAGACAGTACACAGTCTAATAATAAATAAATGTTTAAGAAAATTTGTTATATAAAAGCATTTGTTGATCAGGCAAAGCTTTCTGTTAGGAGAAGAGTGTCAGCACTTTATAAAATGTCAGTAATTTATTTATTATTTTTGCCATGGGCCTGTGTTCAGGAAAGAGGGTTTTGTGTTTTCTTGGCAACATGACATGCATTATTATTATTATTATTATTATTATTATTATTATTATTACAATACAAAAAAAGATGTCAACTACTTCCAAATGTCTTCCATCAGTGGAAGGTTGAGGAATCAAGCTCTCAGACTGTTAGTGAGTACTAACATTAACCTGTTTCTCAAGTAGTATTTGAGAATCCTCTCACATGACCTACTGAAACCTTTGTTTTGTGTAGCTGTGTTCTAGATTTTCAAGATCAGTAAATAATTTTCATTGTAAAACACAGAGTTCTTGATTTGCTCATGACAACAATCACGACGGTGGTGGAAAGTTTTGAGACAGAGCCATTGAGCATAAACACCTCGGAGAAAAAAACTAGCCAAATATTTTACATGACTTAGAAACAGAATGGGTAAGTATGTTTTGGATGTTTTCAAGTGAATATCTGTTGCACATCTTCACGCTGTACATAAGATACACAGGCGAGAATGTAAACAATGCTGCTGGGGTCTCCACTGCTTCTGCACGCACACGCAAAATCATGTGCCAAGAATAAACCAGGCTCGGCGTCGAGGTGTATCACATCACCCAGGCCTGGATTAGTCAAGTCAGGTCAAGTCAAGAAGCTTTATTGTCATTTCAACCACATATAGCTGACACAGTACATAGTGAAATGAGAAAAGTTTCTCCAGGACCCTGGTGCTACATAGACAACATACAACATATAGCTACAACAGAAACAACACAGAGCTACGGACAGAAAGTTTGTCCTAGCTACATAAAGTGCAACGTGTGCAAGCAGTGCAAGACAGAAGAAGAAGATTATTCTTCTTCTTCTTCTTTCGGCTTTTCCCTTCAGGGGTCGCCACAGCGAATCATCTCTCTCCACCTATCCCTATCTTCTTCATCCTCAACACTTGCACCCACTAGCTTCATATCCTCATTAATTCCATCCATATACCTCCTCTTTGGCCTTCCTCACAGAAGAAGAAGATTATTCTCCTATAACACAACACTCCCCACTAGACTGATAAATCAGTGCAAGAAATATTATTGTGGTTTAGCACTCTGCATGCATGTTACATGTATATGGGTGGTCAAGGCTTGGATTCACAGAACACTCATAATGATAAGAAGTTAGTGGACATGGAATAACATTACCAGCTGCTTGTCCACCAGCGTTTTGTCGCTGAGTAAACTGTACAGCTGGTGTTTGTAGACAATCGGTGGAAGGCTGTCCTCAAACAACTTCCGTGGAAAAAGTGTCATTAAGTACTGCAAGGTAGCTTTGACGTCACGAGGTCCCTCTGCTCATAAAGATCAAAATGGAAGTATAAACATTAGTACAAATGATTAATGACAATTGTCATGCATAACAGCGAATTGGATTCAACTAAAACAGCAAACTATACTTGAACACACCACACAGACTGGGACACAAACCGTTACCCAATCAGCTAGTGAACGCACCTCGAGTATCTTCATGTTCAGGATTTCCGATGAGACCGTCAGCTCCAAATCTTCGTTTCTTTACACCGAACTTTTCAGAAATGAGGGATCTTTTTCTGTTCATAGCTTCAGAATGGTGTATATAACCCCTGAATTATTATGATAACTGAAAAACAAACCAGAAACTCGGAACACATTCAGTGCCTAGTAGCTTTGCTAACAACTACTTCCGGCATGTGAAGGAGTACATATATTATCTAATGGAAGAAATAAACCGCGACATTGTATGTCAAAAGACAAGTTCAGACAAGAAATGAAGAACACTTTGCTGAGTTGTTTGCTTAAGTAACTTCCTCATTGATATTTTTACGGTGGTCAGAGTAAAGGTGCTTTACCGCCACCTACTGAACTGGAGCGTAGAGGGAAGCGTTCAGGAATTCCATTAATACAGCTAAAGAGTTCAGTTGTACTGCAAACCCTAAGAATATATACACTATATTGTCACACCTCCAAATCATTGAATTCAGGTGCTATTTTTCAGGGGTTGGGCTTGGCCCCTTAGTTCCAGTGAAAGGAACTCTTAATGCTTCAGCATACCAAGACATTTGGGACAATTTCATGCTCCCAACTTTGTGGGAACAGTTTGCAACATGACTGCGCACCAGTACACAAAGCAAAGTCTATAAAGACATGGATGAGTGAGTTTGGTGTGGAGGAACTTGACTGGCCTGCACAGAGTCCTGACCTCAACCCGAACACCTTGATTCGGATTCTGGATGAATTAGAGCAGAGACTGCGAGCCAGGCCAAAACTGGGATGTCTAGCTTTACATGCACATGAATTTAATATGGAGTTGGCCCACCCTTTGCAGCTTTAACAGCTTCAACTCTTTTGGGAAGGCTTTCCACAAGGTTTAGGAGTGTGTTTATTGGAATTTTTGACCATTCCCCTAAAAGCACATTTGTGAGGTCAGGCACTGATGCTAGACGAGAAGGCCTGGCTTGCAGTCTCCACTCTAATTCATCCCAAAGGTGTTCTATTGGGTTGAGGTCAGGACTCTGTGCAGGCCAGTCAAGTTTCTCCACACCAAACTCACTCATCCATGACCTTGCTTTGTGCACTGGTGTTGGAACAGAAAGCGGCCATCCCCAAACTGTTCCCACAAAGTTGGGAGCAAAGACCAAAATGTGTTGGTATGCTGAAGCAATAAGAGTTTGTTTCAAGTGAACTAAGTGGCCAAGCCCAACCCCTGAATTCAATGATTTGGAGGGGGGTCCCAAAACTTTTGGCAATACAGTGTGTACACACACACACACACACACACACACACACACACACACAACATATATATATATATATATATATATATATATATATATATATATATATATATATATATATATATATATATATTTTCATAGCTCAACTCTAATCCATACTGTAGATCGTCTGTAATTGTAATTTGTGCATGGTTCCTTGTGATGGACTGGCATCCCATCCAGGTTGTATTTCCACTTCATGCTAAGTTTTCCTGGGATAGGCTCTTGCTCCATCACAAATATGATCAAGCGCATATTAAAAATTAATGATTGAACATTCGTTTTTATTTAAATCTTATATGTATGCTATAAGTTCTACAGTGTAGTGATACATAATATGTTCCACTGCCCCTCTATACTGATACTGTCAAGTGTGACCAGTATCATGATTTTTAAAAAAAATGTAAGGTGCAGTAAGTAATTGCTTCTGTTGCTCTCTCCAACCTCCACTAATCCGCCTTGTCTCTTTATTGCATACAGATGACAACTCTAGAGTTAATTCTCCCATACTTTTGCAACAGTGCTTTTATAAGCTGCTTTATTATGTCCTTAGCTTTTGCCTTGCCAGAGCAGTGGAGGCTCAGTAGTGTATTTATTAGGCTACTAATCAGAAGGCTATGAGTCTAATCCCTGGCATTGTCAGAAACAAATAAACTAACTAAAATAAAACCCCAGTATGCCCCCGAGTCATATCTGTATAGAACACATTATATGTTCAAGTTCTAGTTCTGAAAACAGACAGATATTTGGAGGACTAAACTGATGCAGAATTAGAGAGTTGCAATGCAGTTGGTCTGTTTTTTAGAGAGTTGTACATGCAGGGCTCTGTTGCAGGTGCATTCTTTTTCCACCGGGGTACGGTCTTTTTCTTCTCAGTAAACCTTGTGATGGGTATAGTATGGTTTCTAAAGCTTCAACTTCCCAAAATACAAACTAGTTGCCTAATGTAAACCTAATTTTAACAGACACTATTTTACACTATTTATTTAATGCTCTGGTTCTATTTTGTTTTTGTCCCACTGCCACTGACAGATTTTTGTCATTTACCTTTTTAATTAGCACCTTTGCTTCAGATCTGCAAAGGTGAACCCTATACCAGATTATTTATTGCTAGAGAACCTTTTAAACTTTTTAAATAATCATCTCTTTAGTCCTGGCAGACAACACTCTCTTCTTGTTAGCTTTCTGAATGCGATATTGTCCTCTAGCTGTGCTTGGTACAGAGAACATCAGCAAGCATCATCAGCATCATCAAGTTGAGGACTAGGCTATATATTCTGTTGCTCAAATTTGTGTGTAGCTAGAAATCATAGGCCACCTTGTTCAAATACCTTTAAGTTCTTCTTCTTCTTCTTCTTCTTCTTCTTCTTCTTCTTCTTCTCCTAGATACATGTGATTGTATCTAGAACATCTAGGAAAACATTATACATTCTTATGACTATACCTATAACTTTAGCTCTAACTTTTGTTTGCTTAACGTTTGCTTGAATCTTCTCATCTCATTGCAACTCTTCCAGACGGAAGATAGCAAGCAACCAAGCATTGATCCTTTGACCTTCAGTGATTCCTCTAGGTCTAACACCTGTGGTAAGACTGTACAAGAAGACCATGTAAAGAGCTTATTTTTAATCATTTTTTCTTGTTACGTGTAGTTTTTTTTTGTTTCATTTCTTTGTAACAGTTAACCCATGTTAATACAAGTTTTAATTTTTTTATGGTATTAATTTCAAGCATATTTTATCTATTTGATATAGTGAAGCCTTTGGGTTCTTTCCCTTTATCGGCTCACCGATTATTCATTTGCACAATATTTTGTGTACTTACCCGCAACAGGGTACTATGCTAAACAAATATTCTAAGTTAAACAAAATCAGACATCAAGACTTTTCTCTATACTAGCACCATATAAGTGGAATGACTCTGGATCATGACAACTGAGCTGCTGACTGTCTTGTACTAACGCAGTCTAATAGTAATAAGAACCCTCTTGAGGAGGTAGACAAATCTTTGTTAAAATCTATAATCAAGAGATTACTTTCTGAATGTTAATACAGAAAGTCCAGGTAAAACTTTGGAGAAGAAAACGAAGGGCTCATGATCCAAAGCATACCACATCATCTGTCGAACATAGTGGAGGCAGTGTTATATCAAAAGCTGTATGGCTGTCAGTGGAACTGGCTCACTGCTGATTATTAATGATGTGATTGCTAATAGTAGTATCAATTTGAATTCTGAAGTGTGTAGAGCTACACTTGCTAGTCAGATTCAATCAAATTCTGCAAAATCAATAGGATAGCGCTTCACAACATAGCCATTTAAGAACATTCCATTTCTATGATTTAAGAATGTTTTGGGTTGCTTTCGCTGTATGTTTTGACTTATTATCCATCTGAGTCAGTCATCTGGCCTCAACCAAATGAGTGTGCTTTTCACTTACTGAAGACCAAACTGATCGCAGAAAGACCCACAAACAAACAGCAACTTAAGATAAGGCTAAAGGCTAAGGTACCATAGTTCAGGCAGTCATTGACGGCAAAGGATTTACATCCAATTATTAAAAATAAATCATATATTTTGAATCATGTTAGTTGTCTAATTACTTTTGAGCCTGTGTAAGTGGAGGGATTATGTAAAAATATAATCTCTAAATGGTTAATGCAATACTTTTGCTAAACCCTTTGAATTCCAGCTGAAAGTCTAGCTTCATTTCCATTTCATTGTGGTGGTGTACAGACACAAAATGACAAAAATGAAGTCACTGTCCACATACTTATGGACTTGACTTTATTTACCCATCCATTAGCAATCCTATCCAGACTCACAAACCCACTTAGAGAATTCAAATGTAGTTTTGTATTCAGAAGTACTGTTCATTGTACGTTATGTACACAGGTCCAATCTATACAACTCTTAGGCAGATAACCGGGGCTAAGCTCTCTTAACAGAACTGGTCATATTACACGGCTTTTATGGGAACATCATGTTTATAGTGAACTATAGAATCTCTTCCGATAGCTTTGTTTTCTGTTGCTCGTAATATTTCAAGAACTGATACGTCAAAGCAGATAGTAATGCCTTTTAGAAAGCTATCTCATTTTTGTTAGCTATAAAGGTAGAGATGAGCTTCAGCTAGAAGAGCACTACAGAAGAAGTAGGTCTTATACACATAGCCCTGAAATTATGGAGTTTTTGGGTATGATTTAATTTTCTTATTTGTGCACTTGAGCTCAAATTTGCTTTCTCCTTCTGAACAGTAGTGAATATTTGTTTGGTGTTTGAATGAAAGGCGAGTATGTCACCTACACAAATAATCATGTCATTCATTACCGCATCATTCCTCTTTGGTAAGAACGATTTTGTTTTTGCTGATGTGTAAACTTTTGTTTATTCACTTGTCAAAAGAATTTAGAATGTTGTTTTTGTAATTGTTTTTATAACTTAATTATAATTAAATTATTATTATGATTTATAATTCAGTTGTTATTTAGTCTTCCTAGGACCCTCAACTGCTTGTCTGTCACGCCGATGCCTGGCTAACGAGCTCATTAACAAAAACCTGTACAGTGCACCACAGTCTCCGGGATGTGTTATTAATGTGAACCTCACCTCCATCCAGTACAAAACACTGTCTGTTGTAAGTAAAAAATCTTTCTGTTTATTTCAAACACAGTGTAAACAATAGTGTAGAATACACCGAGTGTCGATATGAGAAAGATTCTCAAATCTCAAAAATAATATTTTCCCCTTTACTTTTGTTTGAAGAATACCAAAACTATGCAGTTCTCTAGTCGCATTAAAATTACTATGGTGAGTACATTTTTTATCTTTAACGTTTGATTTTCTGCTTGGAGTTGTGTGTTCAAATGCTCAGTATTCAATTTGACCAGTACAATTAAAAGTGAGAGCTTAATGCAATGGAAAGAAAAGGGTCTCAGTTCAGTATGAGTTTTAAGAGTGAATAGTGAGGGTCGTGAACTATCAGCAATTTATTCTCGGTGTTAGGATGATGTCTGTGTTAACATCTAAATGAAATTTGTGGCACTACAAAAATAGAGCAAATTGTAAGCAACCAATACATTAAATTCAATAATTTAAAAAGAATGAAATTAAACACAACACAATTTTATTTTTTGCTAAATGACACAATAGGTAGCTTTGTCACCACACAGCTTCAGGTTCCCTGGTTTAGGTCTGAGCTTGGTTCAACTGTTATTGCAAAGTTTCAGATGCTCTGTTCTCTGCTTTCCTCGCAATAACATGCTGATGGGCAGATTTCCACCTTTTAATTTGGCTTATGCTGGACAGACAGATTTGTCAGCTTTCGCCTTTGCCCACGGCACCCTATTATCATGGTCAGATGGACTCATGAAAACCATCAAGAACAGCACTGAGGTCTATTCATCTCAGCCTAAGACGTAATGCCCACGAACCGATTCATACGGCACACAAAATTGGAAAAGCTTCAGGAGTTTTGTAGTCGTTATCTGCTTGGTTGGATTCTAGGATTTCTAGGTCCACATAGAAACAAATCTGTTGCGATGATCAGCTAAACAGAGGATTTTCCAAATTATGTGAAGTTCATGGTATAGACTCATTAATTTGTACGACTTTCTTAAATGAGCCATCTATGGTTGCACACCGGTCTGTTTTTGTAGGGACATCAACATCTTCACACCTCTAAACATGAAACTAACCGTGATTGGTTGCTTTACATGTCAGTCAGATGTCCTCTTGGGTAGTCTTTGGCCAAAAGCTGCTATGGAGTCCGACTACAGGTTCATAGACTAACCACAAGATGACACATGTGGTGCCACTCACCAGCTTTTGAACTTAAACACATGTGACTGCCAGGTTAAGCCTTTCCCTGGTGGAATAGCAAGGATAGCAAAAAAGATTCCATTCATATGTTCATCTACAGTTATGACCGAAGAGGTCTACTTTGTTTTTTGATGAGTTTCCTGTCTATGTGCCATATATCTCTCTTGTTCTGCTGTAGCATTTTAAATTAGTGCTGTTAAAGGTTACACTGTTACACAACCTTCCCCAGATACAGGTACAAAAAACTAAGATGTTGGCTTGTTATTAGTAGCTGTTTTTGAAATAATCCAGAAATAACCAGAATCAAGTTACCATAAATGTAGACTTTTAAAACATATAAGTAATGGTGGATTGTTCCTAGTGAGTGAAGTTCCAAGTTAAAAATTTAACATTTGATATTGTCCTTCATTATACACTGATCCGGCATAACATTATGACCACCTGCCTAATATTGTGCTGGTCCCATTTTGCTGCCAAAACAGCCCTGACCCATCATGCACTGTGTATTCTGGCACCTTTCTATCAGAACCAGCATTAACTTCTTCAGCAATTTGAGCAACAGTAGCTCCTCTGTTCTATCGAATCACACGGGCCAGCCTTCGCTCCCCACGTGCATCAGTGAGCCTTGGCCGCCCATGACCCTGTCGCTGGTTCTACCACTGTTCCTTTCTTGGACCACTTTTGATAGATACTGACCACTGCAGACCGGGAACACCCCACAAGAGCTGCAGTTTTGGAGATGCTCTGATCCAGTCGTCTAGCCATCACAATTTGGCCCTTCCTCAAACTCATTCAAATCCTTACACTTGCCCATTTTTCCTGCTTCTAACACATCAACTTTGAGGATAAAATGTTCACTTGCTGCCTAATATATCCCACCCACTAACAGGTGCCATGATGAGGAGAAAATCAGTGTTATTCACTTCACCTGTCAGTGCTCATAAAGTTATGCCTGATCAGTGTAGCTTACTATGTTTAAATAATTTGCCAATCCCTCCATCCATTTATGACGAATTTATTCTGTTATCTAGTTAGAAGCTAAAATAGACACTAGAGAGCATAAAGCTGTGTAGTTACTACGCCAATATCTCTGACTCATAGTACAGCTAGGGTGAAGAATTCCGTTGGAGGCCTTGTGAAGAACATCCAACAAAAACAAAAGGATAAATTGTGTTGATTTAAGCAGGAAGAACAGAAATAAGAACACTTTATTATTAAAGTTTGAGCTGGATAGAAATGCATGCAATTATGTGTCTGACTATTTGGTGGTCAAGAGAAATAAACTCGGTATTGTTGTCTTTTATATTAGGAGTGGACTGATCCAGACCTTAAATGGTCAGAGTCAAATTACACATTTAATGAAATAATGTTGCCTGTGAAGAAAATATGGACTCCTGATCTCATTGTGGAGAATGCGTAAGTCAGATTTGATCACTATTTTTATAGCTTATATATTTGCTTGCATTTACATTAAATTCATTTGGCAGATGCTTTTATCATCTGAACAATAATAATAATAATAATAATAATAATAATAATAATAATAATAATAATAATAATAATAATAATAATAATAATAATAATAATAATAATAATAATAATAATAATAATAATAATAATAATAATAATAAGGGGGGCACGGTGGCTTAGTGGTTAGCACGTTTGCCTCACACCTCCAGGGTTGGGGGTTCGATTCCCGCATCCGCCTTGTGTGTGTGGAGTTTGCATGTTCTCCTCGTGCCTTGGGGGTTTCCTCCGGGTACTCCGGTTTCCTCCAACAGTCCAAAGACATGCATGGTAGGTTGGTTGGCATCTCTAAATTGTCTGTAATGTGTGATTGTATGAGAGAGTGTGTGTGCCCTGTGATGGGTTGACACTCCGTCCAGGGTGTATCCTGCCTTGATGACGCCTGAGATAGGCACAGGCTCCCCGTGACCCGATAATAGTTCGGATAAGCGGTAGACAATGAATGAATGAATAATAATAATAACAATAATAATAATAATAATAATACAGCTGAGCACCCGAGCTGGGATCTGACCCTAAACTTTAGAGCACTAATATCCACCTTAAGCAGCCACTAACCTGTTTACAGGTATAGGTTATTGCAACAATAATACATCAAAAATAAATTGAAAAGTAAATAAAATTGTTTTAGACACTAAATCAGTAATTATTTACTCCTAACACACAGTAAATGAGATATCATATGTTATCCCCTTGTTAACTGAATAGTGTTGTATGTAATGTAACAGTTTACTATACCCCAAGTGATACCAAGCAATCTCTCCCTGTGTGTTCCAGTATATATTTGAAGATAAAACCTGCTAATGATATAGTGGTGAAAAGCGATGGCACTGTGAACTACGTCATTGTCATGTACACCACGGTTCTGTGCAGAATCAACCTCCTCACCTATCCTTTTGTTGACGGCTCTTGTCCTGTGGCCATCAACGGATGGAACCAAAGCTGTAAGATTTGCAAGATTGCAATTTACACTGAATGATCAGACAATCATTATGGCAGCAGTGCAGAGCATAAAATCATGCAGAGAGAGTTCAAGTGTTCAGTTAATGTTCACATAGTACATTAGACTGGGGACAAAATGTATGTGATGTGAGAGACTGTGACCCGTGACCGTGATGTGAATGCTGGTGGCAGACAGGTTTAAGTATTTCAAAAACTGCTGGGATTTATAAAATCCACAGCACAGCAGCTCTGTTGGCCAAAATAAGAGATGAGAGAGATCTGAGAAGAATGGGTTCAAGCAGACAAGAAGGTTAATATAACTCAAATAACAACTCTTAACAACCGTCATGAGCAGAAATGCATCACAGAATGTACAGCATGATATTTGTCAATGTACATAAATATAGTAGACCTAAAGTTGTTTAGGAGCTTCAGGTCAGATTATAATGAGACTAGACAAAAAACTGTGTACCTCCTATTCAAATCATCCTAATGAACATTGCCTTTGTCCTGCAAGCTTCATATTTTATACCTGCTCTTAGCGTTTATGCAATATGAAGGTACAAAAGTAAAAATTTCCCAATTCTTGTATACCTCAGATGCCCTTTAAAACTTTACGTCAGGCTTTCTAAAAAGCAGAACAAAACAAAAAATCTCACGCAAATGAATAGTGCACATCCTGTTCTATTCAAACCAAATAATGTAGTCACATTCACTTAGAATATAAATATTTTTTTTCTTAAGTTTTCTTAAGTATCAGAAGCACTTTGCTTGCACAGCTGATAAAAGAATAGTATACTTTTTTCTGAACGTATTGTTGTTGTCCAGTATAGTAGTATAATACAGTATAATGTATACTCTATATAGTCAAAAGTATGTGGACATTTGACCATCATACCCATATGAGGGTCTTACCCAACCTGTTGTCATACTATTGGTAAAAATCACAAAATTTATAGGATGTATTTGGATGCAGTACCATTAAGATTTTCCTTCACTGGAACCAAAAGGTCCAAGCCTGTTCCAGCATGACAGTGCTTCTGTGTACAAAGTAAGCTGAAGACATGGTTTGCCAAATGTGTTGTGGAAGATCTCAAGTGGTCTCCACAGAGCCCTGACCTCAACCCCACTGAACACCTTTGGGACGAATTCTAAAGCAGACTGTGCCACAGACCTTTCCCAAATCACATACTGTTGTATGTGGGCACCTCTCACCAAATTAGAAGTTTTGTTGATATTAAAATGTTTGTTGATAGTAAAAATAAACATTTTATCTACACCTATTTAAAAAAATAATAAACATTTTTTGCATATGCAAAAGTTTTGACACCCCACTAAGCCAGTACTTGGTAACACCTCCTTAGGCAAATATTGCAGCATGCAAACTCATTTTATAGTCAGCTAGATGTCTTTTTGTTTTTTTAAATGAATTTTCAATCCCTCCCCCTTCCTGAACATTAACATTTACAACTAGTTCGAGTTATTATTGAGCCATGATTAAGCTCTACCCACAGATTAAGACCGATTATGATCTGCTGACAGATCCACCCCTTTACATAAAAGTTGGTGAGATGTAAGCTGCCTCCTTTTTTCATCCAAACATGTCTGATGACTGTTGTGAAAGAGAAACATTGTTAATTTTTCAGTCTGCATTGCTTGTGTCCAAAATGCCTCTGGCTTAGGTTAGGTTAGTGATGAATCTTCCATGCAGATCATATTTGTGAAAGCACCACTGCAAATTAGAACAGTGTACCACCAACTGCTATATCAGCTAAACCGCATGTCCTTGCTCTCATTCGGAGATTTGGCCTTGTTTTTCAGTCAAGCATACAGACATCAATTAGATCCATTTTCTGATCTTCAGTCAGCTTGTCATGTAAAGGGAGGTTGGAATGGATGCAATTGCAGTGAAAAGCATTTTATTTACTCAGCAGGCAGACAAATCCAAACCTGAATCAAACTCGGCAATGGCACACAGGCATAGGTCAGGCGATTAGCAAACAGCAATCAAAACACAGAAACGAGGGACCGAACGAGATCTGAACCAGAATAAAACAAACAGCTCACTAAAGTCATATGGGATAATGCCGAACAATACTTTGCAAAGAACAGAGAAACACAGGGGTTGTATACAATCCGCTGATGCGACATGGGTGGAGACAAAGCATGAATCTGGGACACTAGAGTAAGATTCCTGACACTGCTGCTTAGGTGAACCTTTAGTGGTTGAGTGTTAGGACAAGGTTTGAAGAGTCAGAAAAATTATTTTGCTCTGATGACAATTCCTAATGTGAAATCTGGAGCTTTGTAATGTGTCGTAATGAGTCAATTAACACCTAAAGAGTTCTTTATTAATGTTTACTACATTACACTTCCAACAACAAAAAATGTGTACAAATTTTGCATTGTACTGTAACATTTGCACTCAATGTAATGTAGTCTATTTTCCATTTCCAGCATGTACATGTACAAACTGAAAACTGATCTTTATTGTGTTATTGTTTTTTAATGAATTACAAAAGTGAGTTTTTCATACTAATGTGATCATATTTGTGTGGTTCAGCTTGTGGGCTGCAAATCCAGTACGGCTCAGTATCTGTACAGGGAGATGGTGGAACTGAATGGAGCACTGTGTCAGTGACCCTCAAAAATGACGCAAAGACAAAGAACCATAACTATATCGATGTAAATCATTTATTTATTCTGACAGTTTTGCACAAATAGCACATAGTCTATCAATAAAAGAAAGTTTTTATTTATAAACTTAACAAAAGACATATATGTATGTATATGTAAGTTAACTCTTTTTACCAGAGGCCGAAAAATGGAATTTACACCTGTTTTGGGGTGTCTGTTTTCAGCATTGAATTTTTTTTAGACATTTTTAGACACCACAGTGGTGGTTAATGTCTCATATGAAAGTGGACACTCAGGGTTTTAAGAATTTGTAGTTTGTTGTTTATATCTTCAAAGCATATGATGACATCAAACCCATTTCTGCTCTAACAAATCTAACGTTTGAAGGTGTTATCTTCAACCACAAAACCTCTGCATAAGGTTATCCAAACAGAGATAAAAACATCTCACTGAAAGACAGAGTCCTGACTAATTTTCTAAAAGACTTGCGACAATAAAATTATTTATTTGTTTAAACTGATTGGAAATGTCAGATATATCGATTTCCATTCTGCCAGCATAATGTTACATCAGTGTACTGGTAAAAAGGGTTAATGTAGCAGTAAATTTCACTATGCTGAAACTCATGATAATTAACATGTTACCTAGTGATCACTTGTCAAAGAAGCACCAATTCTTGACCCTGACCTATAATACAAAAATACATTTAATGCCAAACTTTCTATTTCTGTCTTAACCTAACTTAAAAAAGGTCACCATATCCAGCAACCCTTTCAAAGCATTGGTGTCACTGGTCCTACCCAGTGCGCTGATCATGATCGCTGATCTGGTGAGTTTTGCTTTGCCACTGGACGGGGGAAAGCGCAGCTCCTTCAAAATCACACTGGTGCTCAGCTTCACCATGTTCCTTCTCATTCTCACTGACTACCTTCCTAACACTGGAACATGCAGCCCTCTGATACGTGAGTATGACTCTGAGAGTAGTACAACAGCAGTGAAATGATGTATTCATGGCTATCTAACATCAACACCTTTACTGATTTTATTTTATTATTTATGAAAAGATGTGAATACAGTCAACCAGAATTACTACATTCAATGCACAAACATGCTCAAATACATACACCATAACATTATGAGCACTGACAGGTGAAGTGAATAACACTGATTATCTCCTCATCATGGCACCTGTTAGTGGGTGGGATATATTAGGCAGCAAGTGAACATTTTGTCCTCAAAGTTGATGTGTTAGAAGCAGGAAAAATGGGCAAGCGTAAGGATTTGAGCGAGTTTGAAAAGGGCCAAATTGTGATGGCTAGACGACTGGATCAGAGCATCTCCAACACTGCAGCTCTTGTGGGGTGTTCCCGGTCTGCAGTGGTCAGTATCTATCATAAGTGTCTTTTAAGACCTGTAAGTCCTTTAAGTCCTGTAAGTATCCTTTAAGTCATGTAAGTTGCGAGGTGGGGCCCATGGAGGGAAGGATCTGCTGCTGTATCTTGGTGCCAGATACCACAGCACACATTTAGGGATCGAGAGGAGTCCATGCCTCGACGGGTCAGGGCTGTTTTGGCAGCAAAAGGGGGACCAACACAATATTAGGCAGGTGTTCATAATATTATGGCTGATCAATGTAATTGTGCATTAGGTGATAAGTTTACACATATGACTATTTAATTCTAATTTCCATTTGCCAGGTTATCACTTCTGCTTCTGCATGTTCGTTCTGGTGATGAGTATTCTGATATCCATGGTGTTCACAAAGGTGGCAACGGAGGGCAACATTCTGTGTTCCAAACTTCCAAAGCTGAGTAAACCAGGCAGGTTCAACACAAATATGACAATGATGTACAGACTCTCTTTAGTTAGGATTTCACAAAATGCTTATACTCTGTTCTTACCCTTTATGCCCTAAAGTACAAAGTCAAACTTAACTGACCCACAGCATTCAAATTTTCAGCTCATTCAGCTTATAAATTTCATTTTAAAGTAATTTTCATAAATGTCACAAAGTTAAGTTGAAATATGAAATAATTCTCATATTCTCTAAATAACTACAACTAATGAGTGCCAGATTTTGTGCTCCATTTTTGTGTAAGTGCAGTATTTTGCTGATAAAACATTGGCATGTTGCTTATTTTGTTGGGTGTAAGCAGGGCTGCCTGTAATATAAGCCTTGTGAATCTTATAATAATAATAATAATAATAATAATAATAATAATAATAATAATAATAATAATAATAACAATATAGCCTTATGAAGCTTAACCCTCTTTCTTTTTTTGAAGTGGATTATCTTTTTCTTTTATGGAACCAAAAAGTGTAGCATCATTGTATGTAGGTTGGTACGTGGGTGGGCAGGTTGGTGGGCTGGTAAGTGGTTGAGTAAGTAGGTAGGTAGGTAAGTAACTAAGTAAGTAAGTAAGTTAAAAAAATGTAGAGGTCAGAAAAATACACAGAATAGTATAGTCACAGATATCTGGGACATTTCCTGGCCAGACCACCAGATGGCAACCCTGCAGAATTTGAGTAACTGTTCTTCGGTTTTGTGTCATTTACCACAATTAGCTGTACACCTGTTCTGTGTTTAGTAATTAGTTTCTCAGTCAATAAGCTACCTGTTTTTAAGCCACTTTGTGTGGACCAGCTTACTGCCAAGCATGCGGGCAGCCTCCAACTTGGAGGATTCCCTGGTCTTAGGGCACCCATATGGATGATAGGTACGACCCACCCTCTCTACCCCATCACTGGGCATCCCTGCTGTGCCCCACTTTCTGGCTTTGTGGGGGATGTCGCTCCACCTCCTTGTACTACTGGAGATGTTGCTCCACTTCCTGGCTCTGCCCTCCTGCCAAGGTCAACCCCCCATTCTGTCTCATTGAAGTAGTCGCTCTGCCCCATTTCCTCAGCTGAGGAGATTGCTCTGTCTCCTTGCTTGGATGAAGACGTCGCTCTAGCCACCTTGCTTTGTTGTCATCCTCGCTCCCCCCTTAGGCCTCTCCGTGTTCCTCGCTTGGGCCTTGCCAAGTTTTGATATAGTTCTTGAGTATTCCTGTATTTTAGCATTTTCTTTCATTAACCACAGTTTTCGGTTTAGTTGTTTGCTCAGCAGTGTAAATAAAAGAAAATTGTGCATCTACATGCGCCTCTTCTCAACTATGTGACAAGTATGAAATAGAAGCTGGGGCTGATTTCTTTTTAGCCCAGACTGTAGAGTCACACACCCTTTCACTGACAGTTGTGTCAAGTGATTAGATTCAGTGAAACACTAGATTTTCTTTGTGTCTTGGGGCTAATTGACTTTTTTTCTTCCCCAAAATGCCTTTGGAGAGAAAGCTAGAATAAAATAGACTAATAGTAAACAATTGACAAGTGTGGCTTTTCTGTGTACCAAAATGACTTGCTCTTTGTAAATAATATAACATGATTACAGACTCAAAAGACTTGGAAGGTAATACGTCACACTGAAATTTTGACTGCTAATGCTTTGGACTCTATAGTTCACAATAATCTCTCTCTCTCTCTCTCTCTCTCTCTCTCTCTCTCTCTCTCTCTCTCTCTCTCTCTCTCATAGATCAAACAGGAACGCAGTTTCTTGACATGATTGCAGATGGGCAGTCTCTCAGGAAGATTGTGAATTTTGTGGAGAAGATGGATAAAAAGGAAAGTGAGATAAAGAAAAAGCAAATGCTGGCAGCCAAGTTGGACAAAATCTGTTTTTGGGCATATGTGAGCCTTGATGTCATTTACAGTTTATGTGTGATTGCTTTTACCAAAACAGATTCTTGCAATATTGACAACTTGGATTTCTGGTAACAGAAATTCATTGCATCATCTATCATATGCATGACATTTACATTTAGTACACGCACACTGGGCAGATTCTTATAGGTCCTGCTTGATGTAAGATTTTTCACAGTTCAGAAAGACTGCCTCCTTATTAGAGAGGGGAAAAGACAGCTGGCATACATGTGCTTTGACAGTTTCTCGGTAGGGGACCTTACATTATATTTATGCCATTTATTCTTATCCACCCTTATATATGTCCTTATCCACCCTTATCCCTTCCTTATTCCACACTTAATTTTATAGTGGTATCAGAATGACATTCACATATTTATCTGAATAATTTATCAGCCAATATGAACTACCAGAATGCTCACTGATTTTACACCATCTGACTTTTTATGACTGCTTTGCTAGCATTTGCATAATTACATTTCTACATTAATTCCTAGAAATAGTTGTTCATACATGTCTTATATTCTAAAATGAAACAAGATTTCTCACATGGCAATGACTAATACTATTAGTAGCAGGCTATTGGTTGTTTATTAGATCGATTATAAAGAACGAATGAACCAAAGAATGAATTTTAATTGTAACACTCCAGTATATACCACTCCTACTTGGTACTTATTATGATTCTGTATTTCAACCCTAACTTTGCTTACTGACTCTGGACATCTGCCTCATATTTGTCTATTTATGCTTCTTTCTCTTGCACTACATATTTGCTATCTACATTTATTTAGATTTAAGATGTTGCTTGGTGTTTGGATTTTATAAATAAACCTTTTGCGCATGAATCCTTAGCATTTAATTGAGTCTGGTTCATTACATCAATCTATAAATTATAGCCAATTATATAATCAAACCACTGTGACCAATTGTGACATATTTCACTTGCACTTAAGAATGGATCTGGTTCTGGGATTGCTAAGGCTCTGACTGCATCTTTTAAATAATCTGCTTTACCGAATTATTTCTTAAAATTAATCCAGAAACACCCTTATATGTCACTTTTAATCTAATTTCCCATTTTCAGTGACTCACCATCTAACAAGCAAAATATGGGCTGTGTTCTGTTGTACGTTTTAATGAACCCAAAGACTATTTTGTGAGATCAGATTCATCTGCTTTTGTGCTTTCTATTGACCTCCAGCTAGGCAGGGAGGCGAACAGAGGTAATTAATGACATGCTATTATATGCTCATGTGCTCAAACATCACATGAATGCTTGCGTGGATCAAACAGCAATAGCCGAGAATGCCAGAATACACAATTTGGTTCATGTTTACAGCATAGCTTTAAATATGAGCTGTGTATTTTGTCCAGTGTACATCACGTAAGCAGTTAATTGAAGTGAATAGTGGTGCTTATTAAAAGCCACCTGACATTCCCCTCCTCATAGCACTGAGAAGAACTGGAACCAAGCAGGAGTGTTAAGGTAGATTTTGACTCTTTTTTGGTTTTTTAATGTGCTGATGCTGTTCAAATGGAAATAAAAAAAAGCATACTAGGAAAAAAACCTTTAAAAAATTTTCTTTGTGTTATGTTTGTAGAACAGTGAAACATGGTGTCAGCCAAGAGAACCCTGAAATGGTTCAGCATCGTTTACTATTTACTTGGTAAGAAATTAATGTTTGGATGCAGAGATCAATTAAAGAGTGGCTAAGGTGTGCTCTCAATATGAACTTGGATGCATTTTGCAGTGATGACCTTTTAGATCACCAATTAAAACTGAAAGTTCAGATAGATATTGTGCTACAAGAAATTTTTAAAAAAAAATAAACTTTAACTGGATTAGCTTTCAACTTTTCTACATGACACAAACATTGTATAAATATTTGCATTGCCTACATTGTCTACTTTTCTCTTAGTGTGCTCCAACTTAATGGTTGGATCTTTGGCAACTTGTATCACACGTCGATGCCTGGCTAGCAAGCTGGTTGCACTGGAGCTTTTCAGTCCTCCGATGCCTCCGGAATGTGCCGTTACAGTGAATCTCACATCCATTCAATATGAGACCCTGTCTGTGGTTAAGTATCCACCTGCTTCAATTAACACAGTTATTTTCAGCTCCTTCTTAACATTATTGATGATTAACTTGTATACATAGGAAGCAAAACTGTACTAAAATGATCAAATTAATAAAGCATTTTGGCATTTGTTTAACTCAGGATACCAAAGCCCTGCGGTTCTCAAGTCGCATTAGAATTGACATGGTAAGGATTCTGTTTCTTATAATGCAATTCTGAAACCATGATAAATGACTAATGATTGGACAGAATGCATTTTTTCTGGCTTTAATAGGAATGGAATGACCCAGACCTTGCATGGACTGATACAGCGTACAATTTTTCAGAAATTATGCTACCAGTTGACACAATCTGGACTCCTGATCTAACTGTAGACAACTCGTAAGTTAACCATCCCTCCTTGGGAGTTTTGATTAAAGCTGTCTTTTAGTCTTTGTACAGTCTTTGTTTAGTTACGATATAGAAATAATATTAAAAAGAAATATGAAAAAGTGTTTTTTGGATAAATATTCTGCATTAAAATATAGATAATTGTACACATATTCATAAAAAGTGAATGTTTTTATATTTTATTGAATAGAACATTCATCTATTTAATATTTGATTTAATATGAATAAAAGTCTATTCATAGTAAATGAAATATTAAATAATATTGCAGTAAGGCATTAAAAGTGGCTAAGCAAATGATCATTTATGTAAGTCACTTTTTTTTTAAAAATAATTTAAGTAAAACTAAGTGAAATCTATTTAAGCAATATATGTTCCATCAATATATAAACAGAAAATTCGGTGAGGTTTTCTTTATTCGTTTAATTTATGACTCATGACCCATTTTGTTCCTTTGAAATCACTGTATTATTTTGTTATATATGTTTAGCATGTCTTTTTAACCTCTCTTCCTGTGACTGTAGAGTCAAAACAGATGTGAAGCCTGTCTCTACTGATTTACTGGTGAAACGTGACGGCACTGTGCAACATGCTATCCAAATGTACACTACCGTGGTTTGCGGAATCAACCTTTTTAACTACCCTTTTGTAGAAGATGCATGCCCAGTAGCGCTTAATGGATGGAAAGAAAACAGTATGTTAAAGAACAATTAGATTTTATTCAATTATACAATTTTTTAAAAATATAATTTAATTATAGATGTTACATATAAGGAGTATATAAAATGTACAATAGTTTTAATGGGGTGTTTTATTATTTCTTATTAAAATGATGTGTTACTAATTGAATTTAACATTTGTATTGGCTTGTATTGTATTAGGTTGTGGCCTACGTTTTATATATGGGTCCGTATCTTCAGTGGGAGCGAGTCGAGGTGAATGGTTGACTAAATCAGTGGTGCTACTTCAGGACAAGCAAACCCTGGACCGCAACTATCTCTATGTAATAGAATAGTTAAAATAGTTTTATTGCAATGATTTTCCTAGAAAAGTTTATGAATTTATCTTTGTAATCTTCTATGCTTCTATGCTTAGTATAGATTAGTCAGTTCTTTAAAAGGTAAAAAAGGGCCAGATTCTGCCCACACTGCCGTATGCATAGAATCTGGCTTTTGTTTTAAAAATACTCTTTGGTAGTGTTTTTTTTTTTTTTAAATAACTGACTGAAATGTGATGTTGTAAATGATCATACTATATGTTTCAATACCAAAATGGGCGGCATGTCAATATTCCTAATTAACTGTAGTCAAGTAATTAGATGTCCTTCTATCCTGGCTTTTTAGAAAGCTTTGTAATGACCCTCTATCATCTCAGGTCACTATGTCCACCAACCCATTCAACACTATAGTGACGCTCATTCTACCCAGTGTGCTCATCATGTTAGCTGATCTGGGGAGTTTTGCTCTGCCACTGGAGGGTGGAAGGCGCAGCTCTTTTAAAATCACTCTGGTGCTCAGCTTTACCATGTCCCTGCTCCTTCTTACTGAACACCTGCCTGACACTGGGCTTTGCAGCCCCCTGATCCGTGAGTAGTATCCTGACCACCAATTATGCATCATATCAATGTCATTGATTTTTGGACTAGTAATGTAATACAGTGGATTCATAAAATTTCCAGACGCTTAATGGTTGTGGATTTTGAATTGATATAACTGCCATTTTTATAAATCAATCTACACTTAATCAACCATAAACTAAATGGAAATGTTTTTTTAGAGACTTTAAAAAATGAATAAAAAATCCAAAACTGAAATCTTATTCACAAAACTATTCAGCCTTTGCTGTGGCACTCCAAATTGTGTCCAGGTACATCAAGTTTCCTTTAATTTTCCTTGAAACATGTCTAAAATTCAATTGGAGTCCACCTAATGCAATTTGAATTGATTGGACATAGTCTGGAATGGATCTATAAGGATCCACAATATACACTGCATCTTCTAGACAAAAATCAAGCCAAGAAGTCCAAGGAGCTGTCTATGGATTTATGCAATCACATTGTGGTAAGGCATAGATCATAGCAAGGATATAAAACTATTTCTAAGTATTTGAGTGTTCCAAGGATCAAGGTGACAATTTTTAAAAGGAAGAAGCTTCGGCTTCAACTTTGAATCTTCCAAGTAGTGGCTGAATTGGGTGTCCAGTAAATAAGAGCCTTTACTGAGGAAAAGAATCTATCAATCACTCTAAAAGTGCTCCAAAGGTTCTCTGAGTAGATGGGAGAAACTGTTGAAGGGGCAACCATCTCTGCAGCACTTTATAAATGAGGAATGAATGACTTACTGGTAGAGTGGCAAGACAGGATTCTCTGTTGAGTAAAAGGCATATGACAGCATCCCTATCCCTAGGGTGAAACATGGTGGTGGTAGCACCATGCTCTGGGGGTAAAAATTAAGGGATGCATATATGCAACCAAATAGACGAACTTCTTTGAAGTGAGGCAGAGGATTCCTAGCCAAGAAGACTTCTGGCTATAATTGCTGCCAAAGAGGCTTCTACAAAGTATTCAATAAAGTGTCTGAATGCTTTTTGGAGTTTAGATTTTCAATTAATTTTCAAAAATCTCTAAAACATGTTTTCACTCTGTCATTAAGTATATGCAGAAAATCAAGTACACAACACAATATAGTGTGTAAGAAGTAAAACGATCTGAATACTTTCTGAAAAGACTGCGCATAAAGCGTAATATAAGAAAAATAGGAAATGTCTCTAATTATGAGAAATGTGCCAAATTAAATATCTGATTTGTATTCACCAGGCTATCACTTTTGTTTCTGCTTGATCATTTTGGGTTTGAGCTTGCTGGCATCCATGTTGTTCTCAAGATTTGCAGAAAGTGGCGCCATCTTACCCTGCTGGTGCTCAAAAAAACAGGAATTATGCAACATCAGTGGCAAAGATGAGATAAAAAAGGGTAGGGTATGAATGCAGAGCAAATAGTTACAACCTGCAAACCATGCAAAACATGTACCGTGTACTGTAGTGGACTTTTTACATGCAGTGCATGTGTTT
The DNA here is from genome assembly GCA_033459395.1 of Hemibagrus guttatus. Classification (NCBI taxonomy): domain Eukaryota; kingdom Metazoa; phylum Chordata; class Actinopteri; order Siluriformes; family Bagridae; genus Hemibagrus; species Hemibagrus guttatus. The sequence continues at coordinate 14,998,121 of JAUCMX010000016.1, read as the reverse complement.
TAATTTCCACATATGTTTTTTTTTATATGTGATTTATTTATTTGCGTCATTTATTTGAATATGTAGGGCATGTGGTTCCGTTTATAAATTATTTTCTTTAATAATTATTTTTTGCATGTGCTCACAAGATAGCACGTCTGTTTACCTGAGTTCACAATTTTGCAATTTCAGGTCATGTTCAAATGTTTGTTTCATAGGATCACATATTACTCATGTAATCACAAACTTGTGGTCATACACATGTGTCCAAAATCCAGACCTAGTCCATTTACTAATGTAATGTGTAGATTTCACCTAAGATTTCATAATTACCTCAATAGACGTTTTATATAGCGTTTATATACTATCAAATGACACACATACTTATTTTTATATTATTTGAGCTGGAGAAAGGAAACCTATGCAGTTTATAATGTGTCAAAGGATATGAACAGCTGAAATGTATGACGTGTAATAAAACTACTTATGCTACATATGCATGGAAATCTCACAGTTTTAAGTTCTTCAGGAACTTTGTTTTCACTTTTTGTTTTGGACAGATATAAACCTGAAAGGCGTGTCTACAATTTCAGATGATGTGACTGCCAAGGATGCTTCAATCCAGAAAATTGTGAATTTCGTGGCGAACATGGAGAGGACAAATAAAGAGGCAAAGAAGAGGCATGAATATGCAAGTTGGTTTGACAGAGCCTGCTTCTGGGGCTACCTTTGGCTTGACATTCTTTATGGCATTTGTATAATTGCTATCACCAGAACAGAATTTTGTAAAATTAACAATCTGGACTTTTGGATTTAATATATCTAATGAATGAGTTCGTAAAGAATTACAAACAATAGATAACAGAACAAGGATTTAGGGGAATTAAGAGGTATGACTTTCAATCTTGATCTCTAATGGATTTAAAGTCATGTTAAAAGCAACATTAACATGTCCTAATAAAGACTTTTCAGTTTCTTTGGTTTCTAAGTGCCTGAATATAGAGCTGTAGTCTTTGTTGAAGCAAGTCTTGTGACTACAACCTGAGTGCTTCAGGTCTAGATACTAGCCTTTAAATATATATTACCGTATGCACATATTTCATTCATGCTAAATGTATAAACTAACCATGATGTTTCTTCTAACTTCTAGTTGTTGTTTGTTTGGGCTTTTGTTTTTTGGATATTTTTTGGATAAGTAAAGTAAATATTGTTAAAACTTACAACATACTTTCTGGAAATTTGAAATTAGGAGATTTGCTTTCACTTAAATGTGTCAATGAATATGTTAAGCTGAACCTTACACATATATGCAAGGAAATACTGTATAACATGGATATTACCATATGTGTATATATGAGGTTTCTTTGCTAAATGTTGTTGGTCACAACTTTAAAAATGATGTACAAATTGAAGACTAATAAATAACTGCTGCCAGTTTGTGAGTCTCAGCTCTTCCTCTTCAAGAGGATCTAAAATCGGTGAAATTGCTCAGAGTAATGCAAATGTCCTCCAGCACATTATTAAAGTTTTATACTTGTTACAAAAACATCACTAGAAAGAGTACAGATTTCAGCTAAAGGAGAACTATATGGAGATGTTTGGCAGGTCTTGGCCAAGGTTATGAAAATATCAACATGATGAGTTTGATCATCTCAGGGTTTATAGGTGTCAGAGTTGAAGTTATTGGGTTTTTAGGAAATACCTGGCCAAAAATACAACCTCAAGCAAAGCTTTGACATAATATTGAATGTATGAATTTCATGCTACACAAAGAAAAAATTGGTGTTTTTGCGAGTTAAACAGAAAATATTTTAGTAGAGTAATGCTGAATTGAAAAACACATGGTACTTATAAAGCAGTCCCCTCTGAAAATATTGGAACAAATTCTTCTATTATTCTTCTATTATTATTTGTTTGGAACCAATTCTTTTTGTTTTTGTTATACATTGAAGCCTGGGTAGGGGGGCACGGTGGCTTAGTGGTTAGCTCGTTTGCCTCACAGCTCCAGGGCTAGGGGTTCGATTCCCGCCTCCGCCGTGTGTGTGGAGTTTGCATGTTCTCCCCGTGCCTCGAGGGTTTCCTCCCCCGGTCCAAAGACATGCATTGTAGGTTGATTGGCACCTCTAAATTGTCCGTAGTGTGTGATTGTGTGAGTGAATGAGAGTGTGTGTGTGCCCTGCGATGGGTTGGCACTCTGTCCAGGGTGTATCCTGCCTTGATGCCCAATGACGCCTGGGATAGGCACAGGCTCCCCGTGACCTGAGAATAGATCGGATAAGCGGCAGACAATGAATGAATGAATGAATGAAGACTGGGTTTGAGACTGAAAGATAAATATGAGATAAAATTGAAACCAGTTTTCATTTTCTAATATTTACATCTAGATATATTTAACAAATTAGAACAAGACACATTTAGTGGCAGGCCATCCAATTTTAGGTGACCAAAAGTATAGGATAGATATTAAAGTAAATATCAATGAATTTTGGTCTTTATGTTGGTTTATCCTTTTTAACAACAAATGCACTGCTCATAGGTGAAACCCAGGACAAACCAAGAGTAAACATTAAAAGCAGTTAATTGTCAATAAATATAACAGAAGACACCTGGGCAGCAAGAAACAACTGGCAGTCATATGATAACCTATATATTGGGTGGTCTATTCTGAGTTGTTTAACACATCTACATGTAAATATCAGGAACTGAAAGCTGAACATCAGATCTTAAACCCAAATGTCTTCAGTGTATAACAAAACCAAAAAAATGGGCCTTGCTGTTCCAACACTTACAGCAGGAACTGTATTTCATGTCAGAATGTCAGAACCCGTTACTGCATTACAACATTACATTATTTGCATTGGAATTGCATTGCATTGCATTGCATGAATGCTAAATAAAATATTTGAATATATCTTATATATTCTTAAATATATCTTAAATATATGAGTTTTCCTCATATGAATATGTTATCCCTCATTTTTAAGTATTAAAAATGTTAATTTTAAGTACTGTAACACCAGCTAAATGACTTCACACTTTGAGCTGTTTTCAGTTTTTTAAAATTAGAATTAACAAATAGCATAGTCTGCTACATTAGCACAAAGCATCTAATATATTTCAGTACAACATGAATTAAATTGTTTTACAGTTTTGTCTATTTGAAAACACATGAGTCATACGGTCTATTGTACGGCCATACAAAAATTACTGAATATAAAGTTATGCTATTTACCATGTTTTGTTTAAATCCAGGGTCACCTAGATTCTTTTGCTAACTTGTATTTACATGAGAATTTGCCATTTGAACTTTTTGGGTAAGGAAGTATACCAGACTATAAAAGTGGCCGTAGTTGCTGAAACACCCATATCCATGTCAGTATTTGGACACAGAGAAACCATCTAATAACCTAAGTAAACCGAGTAGAGTCATCAGCACCCAGCTGTTACAACATGACTCACATACTATAATATTGTTCAGTGCCATTAGCCTCAAGATCTACAGCAGAGATAATGGTCAGTTCTAGACATTACATTCATGTATTTGCATTGCTGTTCTGTTGAAAGCTGGCCTTTAATTCATTTAATACAGGAAAATAATCTGCTATTATACGGTTCCCAAACAATACACAAACGGATTGTTTAGAGGCGTATTGTAGGATGATTGCCTATCCTTGTTTACAGCTGCTTTTGTTATATATTCTGGTCATCTCATGTCATATACAAGGAAGAGCCAGGTGTGGTACCTTTTAAACTGCTGTCTAATTCATGTCTTCTGGAAAAAGACTCTGAAGAGCTAAGAGAGCTTGTTCAAACCGTCAATCATTTGGTATGTACCCTGCAAATTGTTAGCATTTTTAATTAAGAATAAAAAAAACCAATTAGTCTAATGGTAGTAAATACTTTTTGCTGTTACTAAAGGCTATGGTGTCCATTGAGATGATTGTGAAATCTCTCCTTGTCCTTTATTTTATGATTGGTAAGCAGTCAACTTTACTGTTTTTATATTAGTTTACAAGTATACTTACATTATAAGTTTACAAGAGTGTTTGCACATAATGTTATTCTATCAGAAACTGACAAGAAATAACACTAAAGTGATTGCAATTGTCTGCATCAGTGTCAGCGTACACGGTATCCGCAACTCAGTGTTTGTCACGTCGATGTCTGGCTAATGAATTCATTGATAAGGAACCTTATAGTGCGCCACAGCCTCCAGATTGTTTTATAAATGTGAACCTCAGAACTATCCAATATGAGACTCTCTCTTTTGTAAGTATTTTAAAAAAATTTCTTTTCATTTATTCAGATTTTCTGACTTAAAAATAGTGAATATAACTGCTGTTTTCTCTATGTTCTTTTTTGTCTTTGCAAGAATTTACAAACTTTGGAATTCTCTAGTCAAATAAAAGTCTTCATGGTAAATCCATTTCTGTATATTTACATTTAAAGCACATCTATACCTTCCTTGATCTGTAAAGAACACACTGATCTTGAACAGAACTTCATTTTAACAGGAATGGAAAGACCCAGAGCTTGCATGGACAGATTCACAATACAATTTTACTGAGGTTTTACTTCCATATAATTATATCTGGCTCCCTAATCTGACGGTGAATAATGCGTGAGTTGGATCTCTTTATGTTTGTTATTTCTTTGTGTGTATGTACAGCTGGCAGTCTAAAATATCAGTGCAATCCTCAATAATATAACAACAATAAAACTTTTAAATGCTTTGATGTATTGGTTGTACAGTATTTAAAATTGGTTGATACAGAATATTGTTTATTCATTATATTAAAAAAAAACAAAAAAAAAACCAATATATATATATATATATATATATATATATATATATATATATATATATATATATATATATATATATATATATATATAAATTTATATAATTTTTTAATATATTAAAATATTTAAATATTGTATTTATAATAAAAATCTGTGAGGAATACACAGATACACTGCATAAAATTCTACTAAATCTTAGCAAATAAAAAATATATTGAATGTAGGCAAAATTAAGAAATATCAAACCTACCTATCCTACCTACCTATTTCTATTATTTCTAGATATAAGTTTCTTATTCTTTTGACATAGAATTCCTCCCCAAGCATTTAGTTCTAGAAAGAAGCAAAATGATGTGCCAATAGAATAAATACCAATGTTACGCTTGAAATGAGTGAATTAGTATAGAAATGTGCTTATTCTTATAATGAGAAATATTAGATAAAGTTTCTAAGATATATTTTAGATAGATAGATAGATAGATAGATAGATAGATAGATAGATAGATAGATAGATAGATAGATAGATAGATAGATAGATAGATAGATAGATAGATAGACAGATTTGAAGAGACTTTGTTATTGAACTCCTTACATGGAGTTCATTCATATCCAACTGATTGTTGGAGCATGCAAAGCAAACCAGGTTATGTCCCATTCCACTAACTCCACTTTTTGCTTTTTTGCTTCTAGCATATACATGGCAGTGCAACCTCTTTCTAATGACATATTAGTGACAAGTGATGGCACTGTGAACTATGCCATTCAGATGTACATCACCGTGGTGTGTGATATGAACCTCTTCACCTATCCCTTTGTTGATGATACATGTGTAGTGGCCATCAACGGATGGAATCGAAGCTGTAAGAAGCTGTTTTTTTTTTCCAAATCTGCAACATCATCCCAGTGGTGTCGCCTGTATTGCATGACACTATCAGCAGCTGATAAGGTTTTAATGCCTTGTCCACATTGTGCACAATATAAATGGGCTAGTCTATAGTACTGACCACCTCAGTAACAATTTCCAGTATTTTTGATTCAGATTAGATTGAAATCAGACAGAATCTGACCATAAGAAAATATGTCAAATTTGAAACTGCATCATTAACCCAGAATGGCCAAGTTAGGCCAGTCAGAATTGTTGACTTTCATGTAGGTGCGTTTTATCTCTGTGTGGGTCAAAAAAAGCTGCTTGCTTTTGCATGCCACTGCCAATAGCTCACTGGATGTTTTTTTTCACCATTTTGTGTAAACCCTCAAAAAGAGTTTCTGAAAAGCTCAAAAATCATTCCATGGTCAAAGATCACTGAGATTTTAATGCTTGATGTGAACATTAACTAGAGCTCTTGACCTGTATTTGCATGATTTTATATATTGTGCTGCTGTCACATATTTGGATATTTAATTGGATAATTGCATGGATGACCAAGATTACAGGACTTCCTTTAAAAATAAATATATAAATAAATAAAAGGTGGACGATGTATATGAGTGTAGTATGTTTTTCTAAAATATGCTTGTGCAGCAAGCTGATACAGAAAAAATATTGTACAGTATGTTAGTAGGCCAAACCAATATATGATCACGTTCAAACATTTTTTTTAAATACTTTCTTACATCATTGGACCAAAATGGGATTTGGTTGCTAGTTAAAGACACTATGTTTATTGTTGCCTCAGTTTTGGCAACAGCAAACGTGAACTGCATAAGTTTTACATTTACACTTACAGCTCAGGCTAATGCTGTAATTTTAATGAATAAATGACATACAGCTGCAATGCTATCAATTTGCATTCAAATTTATCGAGTCTACAGGTTTACTGACAATAATGTATTTGAATGTGCAGCTTGTGGAGTGAAGCTCCAATATGGGAAGATACATACAATGGGAGGTCAAGACGGGGAATGGAAAACTGTGGATGTGGAACTCCGTGGGGGAAACAGTAGCTACCTTGAAGTAAACAAGTGGTTATATTCTAATAACAAATGGTTTATGTATTTGGATGACAGTAAAATTAGTGGCTTAATCAAATCAAACCTGTATTTGTGCAGGTCGCTCTGCACCTCAACCCCTTTAATGCATTGGTGTCATTGGTTCTGCCCACTGCGCTCATCATGGTGGTCGACCTGGTGAGCTTTGCTCTACCTCTGGATGGTGAACGCAATGCTTTCAAGATCAAGTTGGTGTTCAGCTTCACCATGTTCCTCCTTATACTTTCCAAACAACTGCCTGAGGGCGGTCCCTGTAGCCCTCTGATCTGTGAGTAGAAATCCTAGAATACACATTACATGCCAACACACTGTACTATTTTGAAGATGTTTCTGATGGAGTTATTTGTCTAACAATTTCTAGATCTTTATCATATTTTGCTTTTTATTTGTCTTCATAAGATTATCACTTTTGCTTCTGCCTGTTGGTGTTGGTTGTGAGTCTGCTGGCGTCCATGATGTTGTCTCGATTGGCTAGAACTGGTAGCATATGGCCTGGCAGGTCACAAAAGAAGAATGGATCAGGCAGCTCCATGACTCAACAAGACATTGCGTTTCATCAAAATGGTAAGAAACCTAAACCCTGGTGAACAAGGCTGTAGTTAAGAACACTATTATTAAAGAAAAAGACAAGTCCAAGTCATCAGAAGCTAAATCATCACTAAGATTAATGAAAGCAAGAATAGTTCAGGACTGAGATGAAAAGTGTCCCAATAAATTATGAGCCCTTTACTTCAACTAGCTACATTCCTTCATTGTTCCAGTGATTTGTCTTTCATCTACAAGAAGGAATGGTGTTTTCTCAAACATTTTTTGTGAGAATCTTATTCAAATACAAACCAAGCACAAGTGCTTATGGCAACATGTCCAAGTCAGTATTGAAAATATTTTGAGACTAGTTCTGAATCCTACAACATTAACCTACGTTCATACTTGTGATTTTATCGCTGTAGTTCACTGGACTTTGAAGTCACCAGTAAGCTTTCCTACTAGATGTTTCTATAGTAATAATGTTTCTCAGTGGGTGTTTGAAACAATAGCTTTAAAGCATGCAAAGTGTTACATGCAAAGAGGAAGGGTAAACGTGAATAGTATAACCAGCTGCCTGGTATAAATTACAACCGATGTGTTTTTGGTTATAGAACTACGCAACCGTAATGAATCTAATACCAGGATTAGACAGGCATTATTAGAATTTATGGTATTCATTACAATAAAATCATCTCACATCATTCCCATCTGGCTAATATCTGTTTTTTTATGTGTTTTGTTATATGAGAGCCTTGTGCTATAATTTAAACCTCAATTATTTCTACACATTCTTACTCCAAGCCTTAGTTAGCTAGTTAGTGCTACAGCTTTGGTCCATTGAAAATGACACCAGGAAATTCTCATTTGACAGCCACTGATATCAACATCACCAAAGTAAATGCTGTGGAGCTGATGACGGAAGTAACCTCCATGCAGACGATTTCAAGCTTTGTGCATAATATGGACAAGGAGCTAATAGAGAGAATGAGGAAACAGGACTACGCAAAATCTTGGGACAATTTCTGTTTCATTATGTACTTGATCCTAGATACTATTTACATGTTTTGTGCATTTGCTATCTTTAAAACACAGGAGTGTAGCAGTAATAAGCTGAACTTTTAACACAGCAATCAAGAGCTTGTATTTCTGTTAATAACACTTAAATACTCTAACTGAATCAAACATAAAATGATAAATTTGTAAGGTAAGAAACCTAGCGAATTAGAATGTTTGTTAAAAAAAAAAAAGCAACTTGTCAATAAATCAATATTTTATTCACTTTTGCTTGGATGAATGGATCATTTATAGGGGCGAGTGAATGAAAGTTCACGAATGTACAGTAACATTGTAAAACTTGTCCCAAATTACATTTGTGTAATATAACCACTGGAAATGTAAAAGCTTACTTTAATAATTGGATAAATAGAAGATCATTATATTCTGTCATGTTTTGTCATACAAAATACAGCTGTTTACTTGCAGAAAATGCTTGACACTGAAAAGCAACACTCATTGCGTCTTTTTTTTATTTTTTTTTTAACTTGGTCTCTTTACTGAAAAACTTTTAGCAGGGTCTTGCTTTTTATTTTAACAATTAAAGAATTAATTCCCACTTCACTACATTTAATTTTCATCAGTGTTGCAGTGACACCAGACTGAAAAGCAATCGCAGTCCAATTACTGCCCTAAGACATACTTTAGAATTGACCCATTGCTTCTTCTTTGTATTTCCCATCAAACTTTGCAGAATTGCTCCTAAAAAAAATAAAAAGTTTAGTACGATTTGTGAAAAACCTTTACCCCAGAGTTGTTATAAAATTACTATTATATTATGTTATTAAATTACTGTGCTCTGGAATGTACTCTGCATGTGTATATTCCTCCACTGTCTAATTTCATTCGATGAAGTATATTGTCATCATAAATTCATAAATCTTTTAAATCTTTAAAACATTATTTTGTAATGATGTAACTATAGCATACCTTCTCCAATTATTATACAATATAATACAATTATACACCAAACAACCATAACATTAATATTGTACTGTGCCACCAAAACAGCTCTGACCCATCAAGACATGGACTCCACACTTCTAATAAACTTTTTTAGCTACAGTAGCTCTTCTGTGGGATTCGATCAGACAGACAAGCCTTAGCTATCCGCATATGTCAGAGAGTCTTGAGTGTCCATGACCCTGTCACCAGTTTACCGGTTGTCCTTCCCTGGACGAACACCTGGGGTCACTCAGATCCTTACACTTCCCATTTTTCTGGCTTCCAACACACCAACTCTGAGAACTGACTGTTGACATGTGCTAGCATAATTCGATAATCAGTGTTATTCACGTCACATGTCAGTGTTTTTAATGGGATGTCTAATCTGTTAGATTCAATTTGGTTAATATAGATTAACTTAAACCATCATATAATTACAGCATTTTCCCATGGGTACGCATCACAAGCATTGTATATCTTTTGCATACAGTGTCCCTGCCCTGATGGGTTTATTGACAGCTGTAAAGTAGTGATACATAAGTCAATATCTTACAATGTACTGTATTTATGTTAATAATGAAACATATTGTGAATTTGATGAAATGCCATAGGATTTGGCCACCTGATCAACATTTATTGGAAAGCAGCAACACCAGATGGCAAAGTCTGGAAGTGCTGATACTGATATCCAGGATGTATTCTATCTGAAGGTTGTGATTTCAAATCCCAGGGCCATAAGCTCAACCTCAAGTGCTCAGTTGTACAAATATATCTCACCCTGGAGAGCGCACTAAGGATCTCTGCCAAATACTATAAATATAAATTTACCCTAGTCATTGAACTTGTGCCATATCATCATTGTACCAGATAATATTGACTATACATAATTACTTTAATCATGCTTTATTCCAGACCAGACAACCAAACTCGTCTGCTATTTTCAACCACATTTCAATTAATTTATTTACAATCATCATGGATATTGAGATTGTGATTATCATCATTAATGGAACTATTTTAATGAAGTAGAATCATTCTATAAATTCTATTCGGATCTTGGCACATATTGGTGACATATTACTATTTCCAATATGGGCTACATTCTAGAGGATTCTATGGTGAATGAACTGAAACATCATACAGTGTTTAAAAATAAAAATAAAGGCCCATATGCACTTGGTCAGAGAAAAGAGTTTTTGCAAGAAGAGTTGAAAGAGATTCCCACTGAATGTCAGTACAAGAAAATAAATTAAAACATTAGAAGTGCCAACAATGTCAAATCCTTAAAGGCACATTAGGGTCCTTGGGATTTGTTCATTGCCTGTGAAAATAAATGAAAACAGCAGTTAACTCTATCTGCTTGTATGCATTATGAATAAAAGACAAGTTCAAATCTCAGGAAGAAACCACTATACCTGCTTAAAAAGCTGAAGGCCAAGATAGTTGGTTGCCATGCTTTTCAGATTGGTTCCACCCCCGACTTTGCACTTGACGTACCCATAGATATTAGCCCACTGTAACACAACTCCCATAATCACCACTGCCTGCATAAACACAAGTAAAGAAAAAGCAAAGTAACAAAGCTGCCAGTAATCATTTTGTCTCTGGAGTCAGTTTTAGAATCTGGGCACTCATAAAACATCAATCATCAATACTTACATAAGAATCTCAAATAAACATTTTAAAGCAAGTGTTTGCTTAAATCTACACACAAAACAAAACTGCAGGTGTAATGTGTTCAGTTAGGATTGCTTTATGCGAGTGTGGACGTCTATAAATGTTATAATTCTGTGTTAAAAGTAATGTGTTAAAATAGCAAACAAGTTGCTCCAACAACATTATGCTCAAACGCCATATAAGTCTCACAGAGTCAGTGTGTTAACGAATGTTACATGTCTTTTCCTGTTCTGTTGGAGGATGAGAGATAAGAAATAAGATAAGAACTTTATTAATCACGAAGGAAATTTCATTAACTTTCATTATATTTATATAATCCCACCCATGCTCCAGGGGTGCTGCATCATGGTTAACCCTGCGCTCTGACCCCAACCCTCCAAGGACAGGATATGCAAAGAAAGAATTTCACTGTGCAGTAATGTATATGAAACTTCTATGCAGTAACTGGTTTTCCAACATTAGCTGCTCAACTCATTCATTGTCTACCGCTTATCCGATCTACACTCAGGTCACGGGGAGCCTGTGCCTATCTCAGGCGTCATTGGGCATCAAGGCAGGATACACCCTTAACGGAGTGCCAACCCATCGCAGGGCACACATACACTCTCATTCACACACTACAGACAATTTTAGAGATGCCAATCAACCTACAATGCATGTCTTTGGACTGGGGGAGGAAACCGGAGTACCCGGAGGAAACCCCCGAGGCACGGGGAGAACATGCAAACTCCACACACACATGGAGGAGGCGGGAATCGATCCTCCAACCCTGGAGGTGTGAGGCAAACGTGCTAACCACTAAGCCACCGTGCCCCCCTTTAGCTGCTCAACTGTATATTCTTATTGCAATTAACACACCAGCAAAAAATTCATTCAGTTCCTGGCATACAATCTTGGCTTTAGTTAAACAGTAAAATTGTTTTATATCCTAGACTTTGATACTCACCAGCCACTTTATCTCGAAGGACAAAAGAGTAGAAAACACAAAGAACACCCATAAGATGGGGCACACAATAAGGCCGAGCCAGAAAATACGTGATTCTGAACTCAAGACAATTTTTCTGCTGGTTTCCTAAAAGAAAAAAGCAAGTGTCAGTCTTTTCCTATGTGTCACTTGTGTTATATATTGAAAACATTGGACAGCAGTTAGCCATTTCCTTGCTAGTACACAGTAAAAGTTGCAAATGGCATGAAGTGCATAATTTACTGTCCCTGAAATGTAGTAATGTTGATTCATCCACTTACCTTTCGAGACTCGAACACCCAGTGGCTCTTCCCAGTCTCATCCACCTGATTCCACCACCTCAGGCCTACCAGCAGACGCCCAGTCACATTCTGAATGTAGAAATGCAGAAACATGTTCTTATATATAAATGGGAAATTGCAATGAGTTTTTCACTGGAGAAACCAAGAGGAGGCTAGTTGACTGTTTTACTGAGCACAATCGTACCATCAGAATGAAGGATTTCCACTTTCTTGCTATAAGATAATTTGTGAGAGAATGAAATTACGGACTGATTCACTAGTTGTGTCAGTGAAGTGAGAAAATCAAAAGAAAAATGAGCTCATCTACACTCTTGGAAACCGTACATCTGAAAATGGTACTGGTTTCACTTCTAATAGTCCCTGAATCAATTCATTTAAACAGCTGATGATGATCATTTGTCTGAAATACACTGATGACAATGTAACTAAGACACTCTATACAGTTCTACTGAATTAGCACAAATGTGTTAGCAAATGTCAAAGTAATAAATTATCTGTGCAAACAGCAATTTTATGTGCATTTTTAACTATATTTTTACTCAGTCGGAAACTATACTGTATGATGCTATATGTAATCTGTCAGCCCTCATCTACCCAGTACATCAGTGATTATTTGGATGGGTGTTGTGATGGTGCACAGGTGATATGGAGTATGGTGCTGTTATGAATGGTATAGGTGCAGTTTTTAAACACTCGATATCATTTCTGGGTTAGTTAAGAATCAACAGATATTCTGTGGTCAGGTACAGATCAGTCAAAACATTATGATCTAATATTGTGTTGGTCCACCTTTTGCTGCCAAAACAGCCCTGACCCATCATGCACTGTGTATTCTAACATCTTTCTATCAGAACCAGCATTAACTTCAGCAATTTGAGCAACAGTAGCTCTTCTGTTGGATCGGACCACAAGGGCCAGGCTTCGCTCCCCACGTGCATCAATGAGCCTTGGCCGTCCATGACCCTGTCGCCGGTTCACTACTGTTCCTTCCTTGGACCACTTTTGATAGATACTGCCCACTGCTGAGTGGGAACACCCCACAAGAGCTGCAGTTTTGGAGATGCTCTGATCCAGTCGTCTAGCCATCACAATTGGGCCCTTCCTCAAACTCACTCAAATCCTTACACTTGCCCTGCTTCTAACACATCAATTTTGAGGACAAAATGGTCATTTGCTGCCTAATATATCCCACCCACTAACAGGTGCCATGATGAGGAGATAATCTGTGTTATTCACTTCATCTGTCACTGCTCATAATGTTATGGTTATGGATAGTGCTGAAAACTGGGTTAGGGTTAGGTTTACCCTAGGGTTAGGGTGCTGAATATTGTGATGGCTAGATGACCTGGTCAGAGCATCTCCAAAACATCTTTCCTTTATGCATTGGTCTACCATAATACAGCTTGCTTGAGATCACAACAGTAACGTGACTGAGATCGGGACCCTGCTCTGGACATTCTAAAATAGAGAATTTCTTTAGTTTAAGACAATATGTAGTTTAGTCCTGGAGTCATGGGCCAGACTGGCCCGTGTAAAAACGTGATCTAATCATAAAAGACGAACAGCTTGCTCAACAAAACAGAGAAACAGCTGACAGACAGAAAGACACTGACGGTCCTACCTTTACTGTCCAAAAGTCACATGATAGCAGGAGAATGATGGTGACCATGTTGCCAATGAAGCTGCTGCTGAGTTGTTCACACAACAGATAGACCAGGATAGCACTTACACGGAAGAAAAGGTGGAAGAAAGAGGCCAGAGGATGTCTGAGATAGAAAAATATCAAATCACGGATGCTTTCAGAAAAGGTTAAAAAATAAATAAATAAATAAATAAATAAATAAATAAACAAGCAATAAAAACAAGAACACAAAAAACAAGGATGAGCAAAAACACACAAAATATATCCAGATGTGAAAGAGCCACGCGTCTACATTCAGACAAGGCTGTGCGAGGTATGTCATTTATTAGTCAAAACAAAAGGAAACAAAACTTAGTTGCGGGACTCACTGGATTTTGGTCTTGCTCCTGCTGGCTGCATTCTCATCCTCATCAAAAAGTGGAACATCTCCCTGTGAATCCTGTTGACACCAGCCTTATTATAGTTAATGCACAACATTCGAGTGAACCATAAAACATTCATGAGCGTAGGTAATAATATTAATAATAATAATAATAATAATAATAATAATAATAATAATAATAATAATAATAATAATAATAATATAGTTAAATACAAGAATATCATCACCTGTCTCAACATTTCTAAGTTTTGTTCCACTTCCTGGTGACGTGTATGAAAACAAAGGTAGCCGTGGATTTGCCAGAAGGACCCCTGCGCGTCACTAGGAAGCAGGCCGAATCCTGAAAGGCGTCACTACTCCCGCTATATGTGCACCCATGGTGTTAGGCTTTCATATAATTATAATAAAATTTATAATAACTTATTATAATAGTATACAATAATTTATTATAATAATATAAAATATAACACCATAGTTCATAACGTCATAGTGCACGTGTAATATCCGGTAATGCTATTTGGCATTCAGCCATGTCTATGGTGCCATAGACTGCCTTCAAGCAACTTTGAAACATATCGAAAAACTACATTATATAAACAGAAAATGAGTAGTAATTTTTTTAAATTGTATTTTTAAGAGGTATTTAATTTCATGGCTATTTCATGAAAGAATGGTTTATTAGGAACACCAAACTAACTCGTGGACTTGATTCCACAAAGTTCAATGAAACTGGACAGTTGAAAATTGAAGAACACACACACACACACACACACACACACACACACACACACACACACACACACAAACAGACAAACAAAAACAGCTGTTTCCCAAACTGCCACATTTCAGTGAAAAAAACCCCCCACATATACATTACTGCACAGCCTATCCCATCCTTGGGGGTTAGGGTCAGAACACAGGGTCAGTCATGATGCAGTACCCCTGGAGCAGGGTCGGTTAACGATCCAGAGCCTTAACCACTTGATCTACCTCCACCCACATGAACTTGTTCATGTTCATGCACCCCCATGTTCATGATCATAATGCAACTATTCAAATATTTATCTCATTTAATTGTATTCAATCATATTCTTGCTACTTAGAACCATCTTATAATTTTTTCTTTGCCTATCTGTACTCTGACCATTTCATTTTGCTACACTGTCAAGAGCAGTAAACGTTGTGCTGTACCCAAACT
This sequence comes from Hemibagrus guttatus, assembly GCA_033459395.1. NCBI lineage: Eukaryota > Metazoa > Chordata > Actinopteri > Siluriformes > Bagridae > Hemibagrus > Hemibagrus guttatus. The sequence continues at coordinate 14,982,659 of JAUCMX010000016.1, read as the reverse complement.
TTCCCATGTCAAATGCTATACTTCTCTTTGATGTGGGCCTTGGATCCATTCTAATACACAGGATTTGCTAGTGATAACTCTTAATCTTAATCTAAGGTGGCACTGTGGCTTAGTGGTTAGCCTCACACGGCCAGTGTCCTGGGTTCGAGTCTTGCTCCTGCTCACTGTGTGTGTGGAGTTTGCATGTTCTCCCTGTGCTTGGTGGGTTCCCTCCCACAGTCCAAAGACATGCTTCTAGGCTGATTGGAGTCTCTCAATTGCCTGGAGTGTGTGTGTGTGCTCTATGATGGGTTGGCACTCTGTCCAGGGTGTATCCTGCCTTGACGCCTGAGCATAGATTGGATAAGTGGTACAGACAATGGAAAAAAAAACCCTCTTAATCTAAATATACACAAAATAATTTTTAAAATTGGTTAAGCTTACTAAAGGTGTAAAAGTTTCCTAAGCTCATGTAAGCCTGCACAGTCTTTTCATGAACATAATACACTTATTCAAATATTAAGATAATTATTTATACACTATATTGGCAAAAGTTTGGGGACACCCCACCAAATCATTGAATTCAGGTGTTGTATTTCAGGGGTTGTTCTTGGCCTCTTAGTTCCAGTGAAAAGAACCCTTAATGCTGCAACATACCAAGACATTTTGGACAATTTCATGCTCCCAACTTTGTGGGAACAGTTTAAGGATGGGCCCTTCCTGTTCCAACATGACTGGACACCAGTGCACAAAGCAAGGTCCATAAAGACATAGATGAACGAGTTTGGTGTGGAGGAACTTGACTGGCCTGCACAGAGTCCTGATCTCAACCCGACAGAACACCTTTGGGATGAATTGGAGCGTAGACTGCAAGCCAGGCCTTCTCGTCCAACATCAGTGCCTGACCTCACAAATGCGCTTCTAGAGGAATGGTCAAAAATTCCCATAAACACACTCCTAAACCTTATGGAAAGCCTTCCCAGAAGAGTTGAAGCTGTTATAGCTGCAAAGGGTGGGCCATTCATGTGCATGTAAAGGCAGACGTCCCAAAACTTTTGGCAATACAGTGTACGTATACAATAATATTCATAGATTTTTTAAAAAAAAATTTTCTTCTTTGCCCATCTTTATTCTGACCCTTCCATTTTGCTGAACTGTCAGAGATGTAAACGTTGTGCTGTACCCAAAGTTTCCAGACCACTTTCAATGAAAACCCATATCAAATCATATACAGTATATCTCTTTGAGTTGGACCATGAATCCATTCTAAAGCACAATATTTGCTTGTGATACTGTAACAAAATATATAGAAAATAGTTTAATAAATAATTAAGCTTAATGAACATAGTGGTGTTTAACTACATTACATTTTTACTTATTAATAATTCGGGTAAGTCTTCACAGACTTTTCAAGTTTCATGAATTTTCTAGGGTACAAATGTTCCTTGTTTTAGGCTAAACAAAAACAATATGGTCTCTAGGATTGTGCCTTTTAGTGTAACTATGGTAAATGTTTGACTGGCTGAACTGCGGTCAGGAATTCTCATTAACGAGTTTTAGTGTTTCATGTGATAGTCACATAGTTTGCTGAAAGACCAAAGGTCCATATTTTCCCATTTCTGATTTCATACCCTCTCATGATGGCAACCAGACAAGTCCTGTTTATTTTGCTTGCTATGCTTGGTTCTGCATGTGCAGTGTACAAGCAGTGGATTCCAGACACCAACTTTGAAAATGCGACAAATTGGGACAAAGGTTCTGTGCCCTGTGGAAGTGACCAAGTGATATTTCCAGCCTCTGGTAAAGTAGCTGTGTATGTGGAGGCAGCTCATACACTTTCTGGAATGAGTCTCCCTGTGGATGGAGAGTTTATTCTGGCCTCAGGAGCTGTTTTTTCTATTAGAGATGGTCCGGATCCTAGCTGTGGGGCAAGTGGCACTACCCATTTCAGAGACCCTGACTCTCTGAAGTGGTTCGATCCAGCTCTGTGGAAAGCTGCTTCCTCATTAGATCACCTTCAGAGCGGGCCATATCTCTTCTTTGTCCATGAAGAGACTGTACCTTGCCAGCATGATGATGTAGTGTTTCGAGATGGATCATCTTTCCGTGTGGATGTATCTGCACATGAGAACAGTGTTCCTGTGAAGAGCGTGTCAGTGCTGGGGAAGAAGTTCAGTGATAGCTCCGACTTCTCACAGTACGCTAGTTCCCATCTGGGCAAGCTGCAGTTTCATGGATCTTCAGCAGTCAGAGTTAGTGGATCAGCCTGCAATGATATCACTGGATGTGAGTGTGGAAATTCAGCCAACCATGACCGGATCTGCTCAGATGTCAAGTGTCCACACCTGGGCTGTAAGATAGCTTTGAACCCAGTAGGACACTGCTGTGATGTCTGTGGTGCCATCGTGACTATTCATTTCTCTGACAGCTTCAACATTGAATCCTACCACCAGCGAGTGCAGCACCTCTTCCTCAGCTTGTCTAAGTATAAATCTATTAAGATGGCAATGTCAAAAGTCTCAAAAACCCAGAGACTGATGCGATTCATTCCTTATAAAATCACCCAAGAGATCCAGGTTGTTCTCCTGGATGAAAATACTGGTCCACACTCTGGAAAACTAGCTGAGGCCCTTGCTCAGGATATAATGAGAGACATTAATGCCCAAGGTTCTCACCTGGGCATAGACAGTGCAGAGTTTCATGCATCTTCAGGACCAAGTGGTGGCATAAGTGGAGGAGTGGTAGCTGGGGTTATCCTGAGTATTCTGGCTTTGATGGCTTTCTTGGCTCTGTTTGTAGTTCTCCATCGTCGGGGCATGGTCAGAATGCCAAATTTACCATCGTTGAGTCGCTGGAGGAAGGATAGTGATATCGGTGAACTAGGTGGGCCTTTAGACCATGGTTTTGACAATCCAATGTTTGAGAAGCAAAGTGGTTTGCCAGAGATCCCTGGGCTGTATGGAACAGAGAGTCTGAATGGTATCACCTTAACTCATTCAGGTGTGCACTTTGTGAATCCTGTGTATGACGAAACTGACTTTAATGCATGATGCTGATTAAATGGTAATGACATTTCTGTCACTTTTCAAAAGAATTCACTGATTTACACTTCACTTTAGTTGCTGAAAAAAATACTGCAAAGCCTTTCAGAAACATTGCATGATTAAATAACAACACTGTGATTAGAACATTTAATAGCTCATTGATTGTCTCAGTCATGTTATGGCAAGAAAAATGTAATGTTTATTAGGATTTTAAAATGAATCACATGAAATAAAGTTGAAATAAGTACACCTCTGGATGATTCACCTATGGATCATGCATTATAGCCCTAATTCGAAATCAGTTGAAACTGTTTCTATGAAATTGTTTATTTTATCATTGCAATTCTGAACTTGATCCTGGCTTGACTAGAACAACTGCATTGTCCTTCTTGGAGAGCCAGAAGACAGGATATAATGGCTCCCGGAAGCTAGCACTATACGTTTTAAGAAGTTTCATAGTCTCAGCTATACCATAGAAGACCAGCAGACCCTTTTCGTAGTCGATGTAGCATCCGATCCTTTGGTAAGTCTCCACTTCAAGAGGGGTTTCTACATCAGAGTGCCATGCTGAGAAGCCATGGCTTTCTCGTCCAATGCTCCATGAAAAGTCATTGCCTGTGATACAGCTGCTGCTTTCTTGACCTTTGCGATCAATGCTTTTGTATGTGAGTCCTATATAAGCACCCTCTCCGCTCAAATCCACCTCAAAATAATGGCGGCCCATGTAAAGGCTCTCTGAGGTCATCACCTGTCGCCAGTTCTCAAAGCGCTCAGGCATGTCAGGGTAATTGTGTTGCCAGGGTGTGGTGTTGCTGGCTTTTCGGTTGTCTTCGGTGAGTCTCAGGAACTTGTGTGTGGTGTCAGGATTGAAACTCAGGTTGGTGGCATCTGTACATATGTACAATATATTCAAAAATGAATGTTTATTCAGACCAAGAACATTATGCTATTATCTACACTTATTAAATTGAAAGTTATGTCATTACCTAGAATTATTTTAATGAAATTGTAAATAGGTGAGAGCAACTACTACATTCAATTCTAATGAGAAAATCCTATCTAGCTTCCTGTTTACAGTGAAATTAATTCAATTTATTTGTATAACGTCTTTTACAATGGACATTGTCTCAAAGCAGCTTTACAGAAGTAGAGAAACAGAGAAGGAAAAAAAGAAAATATATATATCTATATAAAGTTTAAATTAAAGTTACTATTTCATCCCTAAAGCATTAGCATTAGCAGTAACATTTTAGACATTTAAATAGCAAGTAGCAATAGTTATGTCTAAAGAATTGGTCTGAAATCAATGAAAGACTAAACGGAACAGATTTTGGAATGGAAATTTTAAATATACTTAATGTAAAACTAGGGGGCATAAGAGGTTTTAACACATACAGTAGCCCATATCTGATAATAAGTCAAATCCATATCTAACTAAACATTATGATAATGAACTAAGTCTATATAATGATTGGCCAGTTGAATGACCATTTGAAGAATTTCTTTAAGGCATTATTGTACACCGATCAGGCATAACATTATGACCACCTGCCTAATATTGTGTTGGTCCCCCTTTTGCTGCCAAAACAATCCTGACCCGTCATGCACTGTGTTTTCTGAGACTTTTCTATCAGAACCAACATTAACTTCTTCAGCAATTTGAACAACAGTAGCTCATGTATTGGATTGGATCACACGGGCCAGCCTTCGCTCCCCACATGCATCAATGAGCCTTGGCCGCCCATGACCCTGTCGCCGGTTCACCACTGTTCCTTCCTTGGACCACTTTTAATAGATACTGACCACTGCAGACTGGGAACACCCCACAAGAGCTGAGGTTTTGGAGATGCTCTGATCCAGTCGTCAAGACATCATAAAATTTGGGCCTTGTCAAACTCACATAAATCCTTGTGCTTGTCCATTTTTCCTGCTTCTAACACATCAACTTTGAGGACAAAATGTTCACTTGCTGCCTAATATATCCCACCCACTAACAGGTGCCATGATGAGGAGATAATCAGTGTTATTCACTTCACCTGTCAGTGATCATAATGTTATGGCTGATCGGTGTAGAATAAACTGTTATGTGTTCTGAGGTAAGAGCAGCTACTACATTTAATCTATTTAGCTTCATGTTTATAGTAGCATCAGCAGGTGATAGTTGAATACATAAACTCTTCTTCTTGTCTAGCTTCTTACATATATTCACAGTTTACAGTTTTAGCTATGTATGATCATTGCTTTATAATTTGGTAAAATTGAAAATGACGAAGAAACAAACCTACATTTAAGAAAGTCATCTCTAGTCACAGGCTCAGGAGCGAGCGCTTGCCGTTTGATTGGAGAACTCGGGTGTACCAACGTCTTAATGCTCAGTGTGTCTGTGTTGGAAATGCAGGTGTCATTAAGATAAAATGCATGCACAACTGTACGAGAGTCTATTTCTTATACACTTACCACTTTTACAAAGTTCCTTGAGCTGAACATGGAAGGTGGACAGCAGCAGATCACACAAGGCCTGAGTTGATTCTTTAACAATGCGACTAAAAGTGGTCAGTCGGTCTAGGAGGCTGATGTAGATACCGGGTAAACACACATCCACCGAGTCCTTTTTCCACTCTGTGTATTCCTACAGGAGAGGTGGAGCATTTAATCAGAATCAGATTGAGCTTTATTCCCAAGTACTGTGGGCTTCACATGTACAAGGAATTTACCTTGGTGTATTGGTTCATAGTAGTGTAAAGCAAGGGTTAAAAAAAACCTCATAATACACATAAAGAAAAATCTAGAAGAAGAATTTTAGGCAAGAAGAAAAATTAACTATTTAATAGTGCAGTGTGATATTGTATAAAAGAATATTCACATATTTGACCCCAGAGATATCTGTTTGTCAATTGATGCTTATCACTATTTAAAAAATAATATTATGCACTTTTAGTAACTTCCCAGACTGGCTCTGTAATCCGTGAACACCATTATTGAATGAATGATTTTGTATGAAAACTATTGATGAAAGCCACCGGAGCTGGAGTACTAGATTATGATTTCCATTAGTACCAACTGGCCTCATTCATTTTCATTCACTGTTTAAAACTGAAGATTTTTAAATGAAACAATAATAGGAATAAGGTATAACCTCAAATGATTTGGTAAGCAAAGCAGTGCCCAGTTTTACCTGCAAAAAATCAACATGGTTCTTATTCTTGGAAAATCGTTCCACTTGAGCCATGGTCTTCTTCAGCTCAGACATCTTCTGCTTCAGGTGGCTATGGATGCTTTCTGCCTGACTCACGGCCTGTTTGTGTTCCCCATCCAGAAGGTCAAGAGCTTTCTTTCGGGCCTCATCAATCGCGCTTTGCAGGATTGAGATCTGCTGCTCAATTTCAGCATGAACCCCATGTACTGAGCTCTGAGCACATTAAAAGAGTTACTTTAAAAAGCAATATACAGTTGAGATCATAGGTTTATATACACCTTGCAAAATCTGTGAAATGTTAATAATTTAAATAAATAATTAAGAGGGATCATAAAATAGCGTTTTGTTTGGTTAGTTCTGCCCTGACAGCTGTTTCACATACCAGATGTTGACATATCATCCACAAGATACAATAATAACTGAATTTACACAAATGAACCAGTTTAAAAGTTACACAAACTTCATTCTGGATGATCAGTGATCTTTGGTGTTTTGTAAGAGGTGTTCATGAGTCCCTTGTCTGTCCTGAGCAGTTAAACTGTCTATTGTTCTTCTGAAAACACCTCCAGCACCTACACATTGTTTGCATTTTTAGAATGTTTTGCATATTTGACCCTTTTCCGTCAGCGACTATATGATGTCGAGATCCATCTTTTCACACGGAGAACAGCTAAGGGACTCGTTGATTTTTAAGATATAGTTAAGAACATAGTTAAGATATTTACATGTTTCCTAGAAACAATATAATAAGAAATTTCACCCATCATCTTGTTCAAAAGTTTACACCCCCTGACCCTTAACCTATCATATTGTCTTCTTGAGCATCAGTGAATGTTTGCACCTTTTGTAATAGTTGTGTATGAGTCCTCAGCGTGAAAAGACGGATCTCGTGTATAGTTATAAATTCTGGCTTACCCCAAATGTTAAAAGGTTATTTTATTACACTGTATCTGTTGTTGAACTGAATTGATTTGGGCTTTTGACATTTACTGTGTTTGGAAAGCACATTTACTGTAACCATCAAGATTTTAGAGATATTTACACAGACTCCTTTTTTTTGTAAAACTGGTTTCTTACCCAACATGGTCTTTGCAGATTGATTAAAAAGCAAGTGAAACATTTCCATTCTGTTTGGATGAAATATGTGTATGGTTATAGTGTTATAGGCAGAAAAAAACATTTCAGCCACCACAAAATATGCCAAGTTTTCCCAATGTAAATGCTCCCAGTGCCTCACATATACTATCCTGTAGCTGTATCTTAAATTAAATGCAAGGAAGATCATCAGCATGTGATAGAGCAAGAATAGAGAAATTAGTGAATTAATAAACTCACTTCAATGGATGTGGTGTTGTTCTGTAGCTTGTTAATGGCCTGTTCAGCAGCTGTTAAAGTCTTCATTGTTTCTTTCTGTTTTTGTTGTAGCTCACTCTTCAGATGGACACATACACACCGTTAGCATTCACTATTGTGTTCTCATGTCAAAGTAAACATAATACACAGGAGGAAAAGCCAAACTATTAATAACACAATGAACTTCTAAGGTACAACATTCACCATGTTACAAATGAAGAAATCTCTGCATTACAGGAAGTGACAGGTTTTACAAATACACAAGCTTATACAGACTACAAAGTCTATTCATGTATCAGTGTTGTGTGTGTGTGTGTGTGTGTGTGTGTCTGTGTGTTGGGCGTTGATGACCAGACTCATTACAAATAAATGTTGACTCCAGTTGTGATGAAAGAAAACCTTTCATCTGTGCAGCCGGTTCTTTGTAAACCTTAAACTGGTTAAATGTTTAACTAGCCAAGGTGACTCGCAGATACACTTAAAACGTTCCATACAGTGTAATTTTTTACTTTTTTTTAATTAAAAGTGAAAACATTATATAATCTGTAATATTGTGTGCTATTATTTGCTTACTGTCTCTTGTTAAGGTGATGACTTATTAAAAAAAAACATATTTATAGCTTTAGTTGGATAGTTGAACATACAATTACATATATATATATATATATATATATATATATATATATATATATATATATATATATATATATATATATATATATATATATATATATAGTATATATACATATACATTTACATTCCCAAGATGTTTTATCAAGTATTACTTTAGTCTACATATAATACATAATACTCTCTAGCACTTAAGGTCTCTGAACAAAATTAAATCTTTTTTTTCTTCACGTTACATCATATGACCTCAAGTTCACGTCATCTGACCTCAGTTATGTGATATGAACTGAATATTGAATAACCAAGTTACCAAGACTGTACCCTCAAAGAGTGGGTACTCACCAAACCAGGCTCACCAAAGAGTTTTTTTTCTGTGTTTACTTTATTAAATATGTAAATACTTGTTGCTAAGTAGAAAATAGAACGAAACGGTCAATAGCTTGTAATTTCATACCTCGATACGTTTGCGTGCCTCATCTACTGGTGTGACATTGTGTCCTTGGTGTCCTTCTGTCTTGCACTGTGAACAAATGCAGCAGTTGTCATTCATACAATACATCTGCAGTTCCAGTTGGTGATGCTCACATATGCGCTGCTCCATGTCCAACTGAGGCTCCACTAACTTATGGCTCTGAAATTTGCTGTTCTCTAGATGAGGCCTCAGATGCTCCTCACAGAAGGACACCATGCAGGTCAGGCAAGATTTGGAGGCCTTGAGAGGTTTCTCAATACATGAATCACACATTACTTCCTCCGGCTCTGGGTCGCCAGACGGTTGAGATGTACTCTTTACAGCATCTTTGTTGTTGGTTTGATCATTTGAGACTTCTTTGCTATCTGTTTGGGTACTCTCCATGTCTCCAGGCTGAACAGTGCTGACTGAGATTTGTTCATTTGAAATAGTTTCCTCCATGTTCCTATTTTTTACTGTAACAGCGTTGAAGTTTCCTGTCTCTTAAGAGAGGTAAAATACAGACTGAAACTATCATACACCCTTCTCCTTGTTGCTGACAAACCGGTATGCTCAACTGTTTGTTCTTTTACAAGCCACACCTTAGAGTTTTAGGCCACACCTAACATAAGGGTCAACCTCAACGCTAGAACTTACATATCTTCCTGTCTGTAAGCCTGGAATAAGGGAGGAGGCAAGGCAAGCGCGTAATAGTAGGAGGACATGGAAAGGGGTCATACTCCTAGAATGGTATTTCCTCTATTCTTTCCTCTTTGTTCTACATTTGTTCAGTTGGTAGCCACTTTTATCCTAAATTAAATACACATGAGACAGACGCAACTGAGGAGATGTTAAAGGTGCTGACAGTGATACAGGTTTTCACTAACTAATAAGAAACAAATGTATACTGTATATATATATATATATATATATATATATATATATATATATACATACATATATATATATATATATACATATATATATATATATATATATATTATATATATATATATATATATATATATATATATATATATATATTATATATATATATATATATATATATATATATATATATATATATATATATACAGTATACATTTATATATATATATATATATATATATATAGAGAGAGAGAGAGAGAGAGAGAGAGAGAGAGAGAGAGAGAGAGAGAGAGAGAGAGAGAGAACTAAACACATTTTTTAGGTGTTTGGTAACACTAGTTATTACATTACATCTTCTTCTTCTTCTTTTGGCTTTTCCCTTCAGGGGTCGCCACAGCGAATCATCTCTCTCCACCTATCCCACTAGCTTCGTATCCTCATTTATTCCATCCATATAACTTCCTCTTTGCCTCCTGTCTGGCAGCTCCATGTCCATGCCACTCTATGCTCCTCCCTCTTCTGAAAATAAGTGTTAACCACAGCCATGTCCATCCTCTTAGCAAAGTCCACTATCATCATAATGAAATTCGTACTGACGATTCGCATGATGAAATTTGGCAACGTTTTACGCCGGATGCCCTTCCTGACGCAACCCTCTCTATCATTTCTTATAACAATGCTGAGGGATTTTTTCAATGTTTCAAGTGCATGACGGTGTGTCTCAATCAGCTCCATAGTTCGGTAGTCAAGGCACTGATCAGGGAGTCATCCATTTTAAGATCTGTCTCAATCACAAAATCCTTCTAGTCCACTGGATCTTTTGCTCCATGAATAAACCACATGCCAAAAAAAAAGTAAAAAAAACATAAACTATCAGTCAACTTTATCTACAAATGGAAGTAGTTTGTTATTATTGTTGTAGATCTCAAATGATCACTTAGAGATTTAGAGAATTATTTAAGCACTCCATAGCAATCTTCACCATGCCTGCTCATCCCAGAAGGCTCTATTCTCCCTGTAATTTACGCCCTTCTTCAAATGTTGTTTAGCAAACTTTAAACAAGCTTTAACATGCTTTTTCTTCAATAATGGAGGCTTCTGGTGTGAGCCTGCATGGAGGCCATGGTGATGGAGTGCTGGCCGATTGTTTTCTCTGTGACATCTGTATCTACTGCCTTCACGTCTTTCTGGAGCTCTTTCTGAGTGGTTCTTGGCTTTTGGTTTACTCTTCAGACTAACCTTCTGAGTCCCTGATCAGAAATCTTGCAAGGATCTTCTGTGCGTGGCCTGTTGGTGGTGGAATGATCGGCCCCTGTAGTGTTTACAGGAAAATTTAGGAATTCAGAAATCCTTTTTTTAACCAGTGCAACAATCTTGTTGTGAAGGTCTTAAGAGAGCTTGTATACTTGCATTCAGAGGTGGCTAAGCCATTTTCCAACCCAATTGGTAGGAAGTAGTACTACATAGTGAAATCAGCTGCTGCCTTGCATTGCATTGGTGTACTGCTTTTTTAGTGTGATCAATACTTGGTTTAGTGTGATCAAGGCTTGGTGGTTAGCACGTTTGCCTCATACCTCCAGGGTTGGGGGTTCGATTCCCGCCTCTGCCGTGTGTGTGTGTGTGTGTGTGTGTGTGTGTTTGTGTGTTTGCCGTGTTCTTGGGGGTTTCCTCTGGGTACTCTGGTTTCCTCCCCTGGTCCAAAGACATGCATTGTAGGTTGATTGGCATCTCTAAATTGTCCATAGTGTGTGTGCCCTGTGATGGGTCGGCACTTTGTCCAGGGTGTATCCTGCCTGACATAGGCACAGGCTCCCCGTGATCGGATAAGCGGTAGACAATGAATGAATTTTCTGGAGAAAATACCAATGTATGGTGGAATGGTGTTCAATAATGTTTGTGTTGAATACTTATTTATCCCACTGAATATTTATAGAATCTAGTATACAATTATAATATGTATATATTATTAGTAGTATGTAGTAGTACATCTATTATCATTTACCATATAGCAGATATTAAAAGTCTTAAAAAAGATATTAAAATGTTAGAGAAAAAGTGGCAATGTGTGAAATCTGTCCTAAAAACGTTGACTGTTATAAAACACTGACCCTGGAGATTCCTCTTATAAATCTTACAAATCTTATATAAGTGTCTCACTTCACCATATCACCAGGTATTTTTTTTGTCCATAAACAAAAGTATCTTTTGGTAGTAACTCTAAAACTGAACCATATTAGAACCAGTACATTAATACAAACCAGACAATATCCTTTAATCAGATTTAAGAATTTAATTGCTGTTGTATAAATTGTTTGAGGTACACAGGTTACTCCACGGGGACTCAGTATGTATTAGACAAGGCAAATTCATACAGAGAGACAGAATGCATAGACAGAATACACATTTTTAAATGATTTTTTTTCATGCAGTAATTAGCTAAAACTTAAGTGAGACAACAAAAGCCAGATAAATTCCGAACATTTCTCACAAAACTATTTAACAGCTTTTTTTCACATTCTTTACATTCTTTAGATTCTGGTCTTTGTTTCATTCCTTTCACAGCTGTGTCAGAGATGGTTAAGAGGAAGACAGAGTGATAGGGAAAGGCCTGGCATTGTTTCCTGTTGATGGTTCTTCTTTTGAAACAGCGTTGATTTATAACTGACTAAAGTATCATTGAGCATTTCCGAACATGATCATAAACTAGAAGCACAGTAGAACTGAGGTAGATGAATTTCCTGGATACTTTTTTTTTTGGTAAAAATGTGACCTGGGTATTATTAAATTCCATCTTTTCGTCTTTTTTAGGCAAAAATTGTTTAACAACGTACACTTCATACTGGCATACATACTTACAAACTTGCTTTAATAAGGTTATATCTGTGAGCCAGTCATCATACTGGTTGAACACATGATAAATGCTGTAAATTTCCCATTGGGATGAATAAAGTAAGTACCTACCTACCTACCTACCTATCTAATCACGTTTATTCACGGACTGAAAACATTTCTGCCGTAGCACATTTCTGACACCTAGTGCTACAACTGTGCCAAAGCAAGTACTGACATTTCCCTATGTGCATCTTTAACCCTAATGACTTCCTCATTTTTTTCCTTCTTCCAAATAAATTGTATTTAGAACTGAAAGGCTTCAAAGGGTATGTCACAGCTGTCTGAAGTCCAAGACAAGCTTCTTGCGAAAAACTGAGGGGCAAGCAAGCACAAAACATAAGAGAAAGAGGGTTTTTCTTGGACCTTCTCAGTGTTTGAAACAGAGATAAATGATGTTTCTTCTCATGTGTTAACCCTGTAACTTAATCCACCATAAACTAACAGGCTCTGTCACACATACTTCTTCACTCTCCTGATATTACACTTCTACTGCTACTATTGCTGGTGTATGTGTGAGACCAAGATCTGCTGTAATAGAGAAAGATCCTTCACATGGACTGTTTGGACATTAGAGTGTGTGAATATAGAAAAAAAGATAAAATTTTAATTATAAATAAAATATTTTGAAGTTGCACCAAAATGTGTGTGCAAGCATGTAATAAGGTACACAATTGCTTCTACTGTTTTCTTTTCTTTCTTTTTTTTCTTTAACAGATAATTATTATATTTTAGGGGTAATTGAATGTTAATAAATGTGAACAACTCAACAAATGAATTGCTCTTATTGATACCGACGAGCTAAATGTTTAAGGTTCAATAAGAGTCTTTTAGAGTTTAGATCTTTACATATACATATAGTCTTTACATATTTTAAAAACTCTATGATTATGTAAATACCTCATCACACACAAACAAATCACAGTATCATTTGACAGTGTAACGCATTTGTGCTTTCTAGATTCAGTCCACACTGGATGTTTAAAATGTCTATACTGAGAACTGTTTAATAATCTACAGGTAAAAATAATTTTTCTATTGAGTTGTTATCTTGAAAAATATTGACGGTAAAATAAAGGTTTTGCGACATATCCAGAAATCCTACAAGGTTGCACAATGTCAGCTGTTATGTCTTGATATGGTCTTTTAGCTGATATAAGATTAAAGCAACTTGTGATAATATGTGTTGTGACAAGTATATCAGTTCTGCTTTGTATAGATTTTTATAGTTTCACCCTGTTCTACCTTTCTCCTTCTCTGTGAGACACCACTATTTGTTTCATTCTTCCTCTATGCTGTGAAGAAATGTCTATTTAGCTCTTATAGTGTACACTATAAGACAAATACGTTCATCTATTACATATAGAAAGCACTCACTTTAGAGAGACTAGCCTATTATATAAAGAAAGAACAGTAAAGGGATAATATGGCCATAAAGCTCATATGACCTTAATATTGCCCAATATATATCCGTAACTTCAGCCTGGACAAAGTTCAAGTGTGGTACTTAGCAACACAGCTAGCACTTCTTAAAAGTAAACATGATTTAAGCAGATTTTGCAATTTTACAAGGTATTGCTAAAGTACTGTGTATAACTCTAAGTGACATCACAGTTTTCATAGGTTTTTTAAATGGCCAGTTACACCCATACACAAAGGCACTTTCTGAACATCATAAAAGCGTGCAACAACAACCAGCTTTAGCTCAGCATCAGGAACACCAAGGAGCTGGTGGTGGACTTAATGGGGCCCCTTATTGTTGGGTAGGGAATTGAGATAGTGGACTCCTACAACAAACTGGACTGGTGAGACATTGCTGTGGCCCCTATATAGGAAAGGAGTGAGCAAAATCTTCCTTCTGAGGAGCCTTAGGTCCTTTAATGTGTGTACTAGGGTGCTAAGGTTGTAGCGGGGGTGTTATCTTTTTTGCTGGGGAGGTAGCATTAGTACTGGTGGTCCCTCATTTGTACACACACACTGATGTTATATTTTTCTATTACTTTCATTTTTTTCTATTTATCTTACACTACGATCTAGCGGCACGATCCTACAATGTCATTGCCGAGCGGATCCTACACTCACTGTGCCGGTCCCAAGCCCGGATAAAATGGGATCGTTGCATCAGGAAGGACATCCATAATAAAACCTGTACCAAACTAAAATATGCGGACCAAATGATCCGCTGTGGCAACCCCAAACAAGGCGCAGCCGAAAGAACAACAATATCGATATTTTCATTTGAGACTATTTTTGATGCATAGATTTTCTTTGTTTACTAATCTTCATCTCGCATCTGATATCATCTCTAATCTCATCTTATCCCATTCCAGATGAAGTCCCACTTTGCTGATATAATTTCCTCTGCTCTTATGGGAAGGTTTACCATTAAATTTTAGATCATGCCTATGGGGATTTGCCCATTCAGCCACAAGAGGTTTAGTGAGGTCAGGTTAAGTGAGGAGGTCTGGAGTGCAGTCGGTGTTCCAGTTCATCTCAAAGGTGTTTAGTAGGGTTGAGATCAGGGCTCAATGTCGGACACACAAGTTCAAAGCCTTCATCTTTGTTTGAAAGGTGTGCTTTCATTTTTATGTGCATTTAAGAAATAGATAAGGAAAGTCTTATACAAGTGCCAATACAAGAAGTATCCAACATATAAAACCCTGTTTTGTGTATTATCTTCTTTTACAACACTGAAAAATTTTTGCATTAAAAGTTTATTGTCTTCAAGTATGCACAAAAACATAATTATAAAATTTCATGGATTTTAAGCATCTTTTATTGCTACATATTATGAAATGATATAAAACATATATGAACAATGTTATTCACAGAAGATAAGAGCACATAATATTTGGGTTGGAATGCATTTAAATCTGTACAGGTCCTGTATCCCAAATATACATAGGTTTATGTGAGATTAAAAGAAAATTTCGCTCTAGTAATATGGCATGAGGGAAAAAAAATTAGCAGGAGTAAGATTTATGTATTGCCAAAAAGTATGTCCCATGCCCAAGTCTTTAACAGAAGTATGGCTTGACAAATGTAAACAAACAAAATGGAGGTTCACGATACATCCATAGTACAGGCATTCACTGACCCTTAAAGACAATGCTCCAAAGACATTTGTTGCCATGTATATTGGCGACATATAGTCTGTGTTTGACATGACTTAGGCAGTGTGTAGAAGGTTCCTGGATTTGAAACCCAAGATTTTCAACTCTGCCTATGCATTTCTTACATTCAGCAAAATCTTCTACATCTAAGTCATAAAAATATCTTCTAATACAGTACATCATGCTTGAAATGACGATTTACAGAGATATGTGCATGCACTGGAAGCACAAGACTCATGCCCCACAGGGGCAGACACATCATGAGAATAATGCTGATTGGGTCTGACTTCATCAGGATTCTCAGCAGGATTTTTAATGTTATGTATGGCATTCATGGAACCTCAGCTTGATTCAGCTGTTACTCCTGGCATGCTTCTTTCCTTGTGTGTGCCAACAAGCGCTACTGTCTGGTCTGTCTCATATGCAAAATTTATTCCTATGGAAATGGGATATGCTTGTTCGAAATCCACAGAAAAGTTACACTTCCTGTCAGTGTGATTGTCTTTCTGTTCTGTTGCATGTGAATTGAGACATATACCATCAGTATGGCCAAATTCATAGAGCAACAAGTCCTCTGTGCTATCTGTAAAGAGAAATAGCTGTCATGATGTATGTTTTGACAGTTTGTATAGTAAACTCTGGACTACTAATAAAGTTCATAAAAAATTTAAAGGTCCAATATGGGCTTAAAAAAAAGCTCTGTGAATTTTAAACCGTGGCAAAATGAAGGATAATAACATTAATCCCTGGTGACAAGCTTGCTCTTTGCATGAATTTTAGGTGTGAATAATTTATGAAACAACACAGGGTTCAACTTACAGCTCTGTGTCTTCTATGTTGTCGGGATCCTCGATGGTGTCCAGGCGTCTCTTACACACATCGATGATCTTTTTACGGGGTCCTAAGGGAATGTGAATGCTTTTGAGGTCGTTGTCAGAGCACAGCAGCAGTGCATCCAGATCAATCTTCTCTCGCTTAAAAATAGGGAGAAACTCGTTCATGCATTGGGCAGCCAGGAATACCTCAAGTGGACTACTCTCTGGCTCATCGTCATCATCCAGTCCTAATTCCACCTCATCCCAGGGAAGCTCCTCTATGTTCCTTGCTTGGAGGCTTCGAGCGCTGCCGATGCTGTCTTCATCTAGACTTGGAGATCGCTGAAGGCGGCTCCGCAGACGGACGTTCGGTGCCCTCCCGCTGCTGGCCATGCTGCCTTCATCACGAGAGCCTATACCAAAGAGTCCCCCGCTCACATAGTTCCGGCGGAAGACCATGGTCCCCAGGCCTGGACGGTTGAAAAGCGAGTCATGGCCTGAATCGGTGCTGATCTCTGAGTGGTCCATGTCTGCCCCGTGCAGGTCTGGCTCGCTGATGGCACGCGAGATGGCATCTTCGTTATCCCGTGGGAACATATCACGGACATTTCGCCGACCACGGTCTTTTGGGTTTACGTAGGTACCCTGCTTTAAGAACATGACATCATTACCCAGCTGTAGGCCAGAAAGAGAGCGCACACTCTTCCTTCCATCCTCATATATCTTGAAGGTCCCATCACCCTGCTTCTTCTTTTCCAACTTCTTCTGGATCTTGGTTTTGCCCCTGGCTGTGGCATGAAGGGTAGCCTGGAACATCAGAAACCACACTCATTTTAAGCTTCAATTATAACAGTTTTATGACTACAGTCTCATAGAGACTACACAATGAATACCTGACATTCAAAGAAAATTAATGAATCTTAAAGGCAGTATTTTGAAAGACATCGTCAAGGTTGACCTGTGAGTATGGCACACTGGTGGCAGTGTTGAAGGGGTGCAGCTTGCGGCTAAAAGTGCTGCTGGTGTAGCTGGAGAAGCTCATGGCATCCGAAAGCGAAGCATCTGTGGCTTCCTTCTGGAACTTGCGCTCCATGCGGCGGTGGTGCTTGCGCTGCATCTTGACACAGTCTTTGATGCGACGTTCTGCATCACGGAAGGCTCGGTCTTTCAGCTTGGCCACCAGCTTGGGGTTGAGTGCTGTCTGCTTGGCAGCAATGGAGTCCAGGTAGCGTACACAGTCCATGTGGTTCTTGGTGGCAGCCATGTCCAGAGGCGTGTGGTAGTCATTGTCTAGACACCATGTGTTTGCACCAAAGGACACCAGGAAGGAAAGGCAGTTGAGATGGCCATTGGAAGCGGCCAGGTGGAGCGGAGTGTTCCCCCATATGTCACACTTATCAGGATTCCCTCTAGAACAGCAGCAGAAAAAAACATAAAACCAGTAAGGAAAAGATCCAGTTCCTTTACATCTTCTATCTTGAGTGTATGGCTGTCATAAGGAAGTAATTTAATCAGTGTGGTGTTAAGTTGACTGCTTTTTTTGTCATACAATAACTTGTGTTCAACATAGGCTCCGGTTGCATTATAGAAGAAGAAGTAGAGGGCATGAAGCCTTTATTATCACCACACATACATTACAGCACAGTGGAATTCTTTTCTTCGCATATCCCAGCTGAGGAAGTTGGGGTCAGAGCGCAGGGGCAGCTATGATACAGCGCTCCTGGAGCAGAAAGGGTTAAGGGCCTTGCTCAATTGCCCAGCAGTGGAGCTTGGGGTACTGGGGCTTGAACCCCGATCCTCCATTCAACAACCCAGAGCCTTAACCACTTGAGCCACCACTGACCCTATGCCTCTATTGTTCTTCAAAACCCAAAATAACAGCTCATACAAAGGCTACTCCAAAATACTTTTGGTCACGTTTTCAGCATTGACCTGATCGGGCCTGCACGGGATCACAGAGAATAATAAATTATTTATAAGGTTATTATATGAAGGTGCTCTACTATGTCTGGGTATTATTTCTATGAAATTGTAATGGACAACATTAACAAATATAACTGTACAACAAAATCCGGTTGAAGAACAAGCTCAGGAATGCTACTGTGACATTAATACCCACTACCGTACTTGCCCCAATTAATGACTATGATACATGGTCCACAACCCTGTGACTGGAGGTTCATCTCCAATGAAGCTGAACCGGAGTTCTGGGACAGTATGTGTTATTTGACCCTCGACTTGCCTGTGTAGTAACTCTATAAGTATCTTCTTGCAGGGAAGACCGGTAGGATTGCACTTTGGGTGATGTCACCCTGAATTCCTGGTAACCAGCAAATAGCCACATATAAATTCATCTTTATTTCAGTTTTATTTGCATAGCGCTTTTAACAATGGACATTGTCACGAAGGAGCTTTACAGAAATAAAACCAAACATTTTATTGTAAACCATTTTAAATCTTTGTTTAAAATATCATTACTGGGTGGCAAAACCAGTCACACAATAACATTCAGGAAGGTAAACTGTTTTGCTCCCCTTCAGGTGCAGTTCCTCATTTTTAGTGATATGGTCTACAGCACCATGTTCAAAACAATCCAAATGAGTGCACTGAAAGACCATATGTACTAAACCTTAACAATAATACTAGAAGTAAATGCT
Organism: Hemibagrus guttatus; assembly: GCA_033459395.1. Taxonomy (NCBI): domain Eukaryota; kingdom Metazoa; phylum Chordata; class Actinopteri; order Siluriformes; family Bagridae; genus Hemibagrus; species Hemibagrus guttatus. The sequence goes on along the minus strand of JAUCMX010000016.1, from coordinate 14,963,643 downwards.
TTACACATGTTCTGGACCTGCCCTGCTGTGAGGTACATGATTTCTCTTAGATTATCCTGCACTTCAACTTGCCTTGGTACACTGCAGATATCGTCTTCTTCTTTTAGTCAAATGGTACAGACTACACTTCCCCCGGAGTATACGTCTAATCATTCTTTAATGAACACATGACCATCCCAACAAGGTGAAAGGAAGAAATGGGGCGGAGCTATGTTTAAATTAATGTTGTAATTTACAAGTAATAAAATTAAAGGTGCTCTATTTAAAGAAAGATAAAAGTAATATATTTTAAATACATTTAGAAAACAAAAGCCATTTTGCGCTTTACACTTTGCCCATTGCTTTATGCCCAATATGTTATTCTCTCTGGTCTATACATCTACATTTATGTCTGTATTTATTGGAAAGGGAAGTGACCCCACATTTGCACTTGTATTCAGTAAGACTGACACACTCAGCTCTTGGCTTGGATCCCATTTGGGCTCCATGTGTCTCATACAGCAGTGGCTCTCATTAATATTTTATGGGCTGCAGGCAAGGCCTTACAGCAGTGCATTATAGATGAGCAAAGCTGCGAGGATTTCACAGATGTCCGTGAAGCTGTGTGCAGCACTGGACAGTACTAGGATTATCCCCTGCTAACCTGTCTGACCCTGATTTCAACCTTCTCTTTGACATGTTATCACTGTATCTCAGTTTTCATGTGTAGATCATTTCTATCGTCATGAAAGGGTGGTGGCAAGAACAGAAGAGAGCTGTTTTTCTGATGGTGCGCAGTGTGTTCAGGAGTTCTTCAGATATCATGCTGACATGTGAGCAACTGGGTTAATCATGAATGGTCAAAAAGAACACCTTTTAAGATGAACAGATTTGATAAAAGTGCTGTGGAGTGAAAGAAACACTCCTATAGTGATAACCTGGACAATTTGTGTCCAACTTGCAGTACAGAATGGAAGAGCGCAAAAATAGCCCTACTCAAAACTTACAAAGAACTTTATATCTTGTGCTGTCAGTGTAACCACAGTGTCCAGTGAGATAGATTGTGCTATAAATCCAGTCACTTGATCCTAAGTCTATACTGTAATCTCAAAAGTGCTGACTGCTATATGATCTAACACTGACTGTAAACACTAGGCTTTAATGGCATTAGCGGTTTATGTCTCAATAAATTAAGTTGGGAAAACAGACAGTTCTCTGCTGTATTATGTGTTATGGATGTGTGTGAAGTCTCATATTCTAGGCTGTGGTGGGAACTCATGCCATGACTTCTGGCATGCACTGTGTATTGGCATGCATTTCCTGACAGACAAAAGAGAACATGCCAAAGAGACCAGCACACTAAAGGCACCCACCGTAATTGCTCCCTTTACCTGCGTGGAGGTGTGTTAAACAGCCTGTGCACATGGCACTCTATACTGGTTTTGTCTGGAAGAGATCACACGATAACTGGTGTCTTTCAATAGTTTCCAGAGACCAAATTAACCTTTTGAGAACTTCTGCCAATTAATGTCTTTCAATGGAACTCTTGGACCAAGAAGATGAAAACAGGTCAGCCAGAGGAGTACCGAAATAGGCTTTTGTATTTTGTCTTTTATTAACCCTTCCAATATTCTCAGCACAAATGCCTGGAACAGGACACCTGAATACATATACTTACATTAAATAAAATACAAATATATATCTACTTGCTGTTCCTTTCGACCAGTTTGGGACTTTTATCATTTGTCTATAAAACAGGTTAAAATTAGATCAGGCATTGATCGGTTTACATGCTGAAGTTGATGGTACCAGATGTTACTGGTTTCTCTAAAATGAAGAACCATATCTTGTGTAAACCTGTCAACTTCAAAGAAAAAATGGAAAAGAGGTATAGAAGACACATATGATATATTGTGCTGTCAAACAGATGATAGATTGGATAGTAACTGGATATATCTTTCGTGTTGGGAACAGAAAGTAAATTGGTCTAGTAGGACATTGTGGCCAAACCTGAAAGAAGCAATATAACTACTTCGAACTTGGTATAATTCCATAATATATTGTTTCTTAAAATAGTAGTATCTGCTAGTATTCAGATACAATTAGTATTAGTTATGGTTTGTGTTAGTTATGTATTAGTTATTTTATGGTTGTGGTAGTATGCTGTTACAACAACAGACTATTATTTTGTCATAGGCTACTGTTTAGTACAAGTATATGCTGTTACAACAGCAGACTACTCATTCGTATGATAGTATACATTTGCAGTGGCACATTACTATTTGGTATGGCTACAATTTAGTATGGTAGCATGCTGTTACAATGGCAGAGGTCTATTTTTGACCTAGGCTACTGTTTAGTACGTACTACAGGTGTATTCTTTTACAATAACCGTGTACAGTATACTTGTATCTTAAATAGGCTGCTATTGAGTAAGGTAGTTTGCTGTTACAATGGGTGCTATTTGGACCCAGTTTACTATTTAGCACAGTAGTACACTGTTACACTCGCAGTGTACTATGGTGACAGATTGAAATCATCATTTAGTATGGTTAATATGTTATTACAAGGGCAGAGAAGTGTTTTTACATAGGTTACTAGTTAGTATGGTAGTATGCTGTTACAAAAGCAGTGTACTATAATGACATGGCCTCCTATTTAGTATGACTGTATGCAGTGGGCTTGTATTTTAATAGGATATTGCTGTAGCATGCAGCTGTACTGAATATACGAGCTCATATTGTTTTATTGTAGAAGAAAACTTTAAAACTAATTCATTCATTGAAGCAGAGAAACCGGAGAAAGCTGAAGCTGAAAGCTCACCCTCTCGCCACGATGAGCCTTAGCGCGTCCAGGTTTCCGTGGTACGCGGCCCATAGCGTCGGGGTCATGCCATCCTCATCCGGCGCGTTCAGCTCCTTCCGCGTTGCCTCTTTCAGCAGGTCCAGGTAGCCATCTCGCGCTGCCCTGTGGTACTTGTCATTCATGTTGCTCTCGAACTTCGGCCTCCATCATGCTTGAGTATTTACTCCCAGTCTTCGTCATCAGTACTGGAGGGCAAGTGTCTTTCGCTAAGGCCGTGTGTACCAGGCGGCCGGTGAATGCTCCCGACGGTTTCCACGGACACCGGAGACGCACTTGCGCCTAGGGGCGTGGCCTGAGCAGCGGCGGGGTCTCCATGTCAGTACGGATCAGGGAGGTATTTCACCACGTCCTTATTAATGCTGAAATTATCATGCAATTTAAAGTAAAGTGCCTACAGGCTAGTTTTTTTTTTTTTTAAATGAACAATAAATGTATTGTACAAACACTTTCATGAGAACTAAAATAAGCACTTACGTCAACCTTTTAACATGAACAACATGTATCAAAAAAGAGTGAAATGAACACATACATACATTTACATTTCTGGCATTTAGCAGACGCCCTTATCCAGAGCGACTTACATTTGTATGTATGTCCAACTGAGCATTTTTGGGGTTAAGGGCCTTGCTCAGGGGCCCAGTAGTTGCAGCTTGATGGACCTGGGATTCAAACACACAACCTTCTGAGCAGTAGTCCAATGCCTTAACCACTAAGCTATCACATCCCCTATGCATGCATACATACATACATACATACATACATACATACATACATACATACATACATACATACATACATACATACATACATACATACATACATACATACATACATACATACATACATACATACATACATGTTCTGTACCTGCTCAGGGTTCCAGGGTACTCAGGACACAAGGTGGGGGACACCCTAGACAGGATGCCAAACAAACTACAATGCATGTGTTTGGACTAGAGGAGGAAACTGGAGTACTCAAAGGAAACCCCTGAAACACAGGGAGAAAAGTTCGACACACAATGACGCAGACACAGGAATCAAAAACCCTGTAATCTTGGATGGGTGAGACAAAAGTGCTAATCATTAAGCCACTGTGGCCCTTCCTTAATAAAATAATTTAAAAATGTATATTTTCTGCATAGTTTCTTATAAATATTCAGGCTATAAATCAATATAAATCACTTGCCTCACTACTCTTACCAAAGTCAGTTCTTTTCCTTTCACATCATCCTTTTCAGATGTTTAATGTTGTGCACTGTCTGTGAGACAAGTTAGTTCCTGCTATCACTTACATTGTAACAGCAAAAAGTTCTTCCCTCACCAACATCTTTTTTATTTCCTTCTTGAGGTTAATTAGAAAAAAAAACCTTGCAGCTTGCCATGTTACTGAGAAACCACAAAGTACAGTCTTCCTTCCCTAATGACTATCCTATGTCAGAAAACATCAAGTTACAGCATAATTTATATTAGCCTTAGATTATGAAGAATCCATGCAAATGTCCTGTTATATGAGATAATAGCATATTAAGATTCAAGATTTTAATTGTCACACTTGTATACACTTGTATACAATATTTGCAGTAAATGAATACCTGGTCACTCCCCCTTAGATTGTGTATATAAGTAACTAAATTAAAAATATGAAATGAATAGAAATAATTAGAAATACCATGAAGGAAATAAAATGTTGATTTTACAGTAGAATTAATGTTATTTATTTATTTATTTACTTTACCAAATTATTTAAAAAATGTTTTTATATATTTTTTTCCTCAAGGTTGGCTGTTTTTATGTCTACAGGTATAAATATAGTTACACTTCCAGCCATTATCTATAAAATGTGATTCTTATTGGATGATATATGGTTATGCATGACAGTATGCTTGACATTTTTCATTTTTATTTATTACAATGTCCCTTCGTGTCTTTGTGGCTGTAAATCTTTTTGATAATGTGTGTATATATAAAGTATATAAACCCTGACTGTGGCACTTTTCTCATCATTATCAGAGGCTCTCCAGCAGACACAGCTCTAGGTAAGAACTGTACGTATGCAAAAATCTAAATTTAAAAAATGAAATTTAAAAGTATTTAATTCAGTGCAATAAATGCAATATATACAATGTATATTTTAATGTTTTTTATGTGACATTACAATAAATTATGGTGATGCATTTTGCTTCTTTTCTGCTATGATTTAATTAATCAAGCTTGTCACTCTTGGTGAGATTTATTATCTACCTTATATATATGGTGGGCAGAAAAAAAAAGATTCCTGATATTACAAATCGGTCAATATCATTATCAAAATGACAGATACATTATCGTCTGGACTGGACATTCAAGTTAAAAATAATCTCAGTGGTCAAACAGTGTTATCAAAATGACCACTCCCTTCAACTTAGTTTAACCCCCTGTATATTAGAGCAGCCAGATTTAAAGAGATCTTTGTTCTGTGTCTCATGTTCTGCAGACTGAGTAAACATCCTGCAGAAACTATTTATTGAAAGGGGTTACAAAACATGACTAGAACCTTCTGTGGTTTTGAAAGTATTCCATCATCCAAACGGAATCAGGGTTTGTAAAGATAAAACATGACTCATTTTTCCCCTTCATCTGGTTTAACCCTTTTAACCGGTACGCTGGCATTCCATTCCACCGGTGTAATGGAAATCGACTTATCAGACATTTTCAGCATAAACAAATAAATGATTTTATCACTTCAAGCTGCTATAAAATTATTCAGAACTCTGTTGCCTTTCAGTGTGAGATGTTTTTTTTATTTTTTTATTTTAATCTCTGTTAGGATAACCATACACAGAAATTTAGTGGCTGAAGATAATGCCTTCAAATTTTATGAAAAGGCACTTGGGGCATCTCAGACAGCAGAAATGGGTTGATATCACCATTTACTTGAAATATCTAAACTTTTTTTTAAACCTTTCTATGAATATATTGCACCTAGTAGGCTAGATCATTCTCAAATCCTGAGTCCTAACCACCATGGCAGACCAGTTAGATCCATGACGTTTGAATAAGAAAATTACAAAATGGAATTGTACACTCTTTGCTCCTCTGTGGAGAAAAAAACTGTGTTTGAACAGCACAAGAATAAGCACATCATTGTTCTGGTAACAAGTATCAGAATGAAATTTATCAAGATACTCGCAGGTTGATTTTACCATTAATCTATAGTGATAACAATAGAGTAAAGACAAATGCTATACCCTACGATCGATGTGTGTCAAATTCTGTCATTTCAGGCTTCTATTGTAGTGAACAGGACAACACAAACATCAGGTAGTTGTCCAGCAACACTCGCTGTTACCTGCGCTTCAGTCAACTTATCATGATCTAATCACTTGGTCAGCTATGTCACATTTACACTATATTAATGTTCTGCAAGACACTAGTTCCTGTATCTGGCAGCTTAGCCAACCAACAAATCTAAAAATAATTCATGAACAGAATAAAAAAGAAGGGAATTAAAGATTCTGAAATGGCTTAAAATGTTCTCCTTTGCTTGAAAATATCTTCATGGCTCATTATGTTATTACTTAATTAATAAATTTAATTCTACAGTTTTGTGTAATAGCTTTAACAGGTCTAAAATACACTGTGAATGTTGACTCACCATAAACAATAGTAATATCATTCGAGGAGAACACACACTATAGGTATATTTCGTGCTGTGAATTTTGCGTGTGTGTTAGGTGCTGTAATTTATTGAATGCCAGTATCCTGTCAGAGATTATGAAAGATGAGGGGGTGGAAGGTTTATTACTGAGAGAAAACTCTTGGTTGGCAAAGGGCATCAGGTTTACTGTAACATCTCCCCTTGAAAAAAAAGTCATTAAGGGCTAATAATCTCTTGTTTCTCAGTAATCCATGTGGGCTTGTGATTTTACAGAGTTCTTAGAAAGAGAGTTCCTTAGAAATGATGCTGAATGCAAGCTGTAAGACTGGAAACAAGGGTTTGTAGGAAGAACAGAAAGAGACGCTAGACAAGAGGATTATGATAAGTGCTAGTATACAGGAGTGTTACAAATGCTCATCAGGAAGCATACTAAATAGTTTGTGACTGCTTTATAGTTGAACACTGAATTAAATAATTAAGTTGTAGTTCATTATTATTAATAATGATAATAATAATAATTATTATTATTAATAATATAATCATCATCATCTTAACATGTACTATTTAACCTCATGATAATGACATTCCAAAAGTTTTGTCTTTTTTCCCCTTTTTGTCATATGGGTATAAAAACTTTTATACTCACCTGTGAATAATGTAAACACCTGCTTATGGGCTTATTTTATACATTACAGTCTGTCATTCAGCAATACTGGCTCTTCTAAAGCCACCACCTTACCTCCTGCGTGTATGATATGGATTACTGTGTGGAAAATACCATAAAAGCATAAATGTAGGGTATTATGACTTCCACGCCTCACCTGACGCATCATATGTACGGTTAGTCACGTGAACAAAGCTCACCTACTTATAAACCATCCCATCGCAGTTGACCGTTACATATTCCCATGCTGTGCGCTGCTGTGTATGAGACACTGTCCATCTTTATTATTCATAATCAGAATTAAGGTGTCGACAAAATGCACTTCAGCAATCTAAAGGTTCTGGATCTGCATGAACTGGGCATGTATATCCACGGCTTTTCTTTTGAAGCAGGCATGATGAGCACCAAAGAGGAGCCAGAACTTCAGGAGAGCCGGATCTCCACGGTACAACACGCAGGTACGCACATCACGCTGGGTGCGCGCTCGGCCAGCATCGCCCTGTCCTCCACCGGGTCATGGCGAGACTCGACGCGCAGCTGGGGCTGGCTGCTGTCCGGCGCCGTGCTCGTCAACGTGCTGGTGCTCGGATGCGCGCTCGTCAGCGGCAGCGTGTTTAACGCACACCACTTGACCAGCGTGCACCTGCAGCTTTACCTGGTGGCGTTGATCGTCACCACCACCATCTGGATGATCTTCTACAAGGCGTACACCTGCCGCGTGGACGAGGCCGTACTCTACAAGGACATGCACGCCGGTCCCGTGTGGCTCAGAGGTGTGTGTGTGTGTGTGTGTGTGTGTGTGTGTGTGTGTGTGTGTGTGTGTGTGTGTGTGTGTGTGGTTTCTCTACCTTATTGCCTGTAAATGTAATCAACATCCACAGTGATGACAGAATTTTTCAATATTTTCCTGACCACTTCATTTGGAACATTTGTACACCTGCTCAGATGCTCACATGCTTGAGTCCAGAGTTGTGGAGCCGGTCCAGATCCAACTCCTCCTAGGAATCAAACCCTAACCTGTGCAGTGCTTTACACCACAAAACATAATACTTAACTCACTTAATTTGCTGCTTTGAGACAATGTCCATTGTAAAAGGCACTATACAAATAAATTGAATTGAATTATACGGTCTAAAACACAATGTGAGACTCTCTGGACTTCGCTGGAGTGCACAGGTTGGAGGGGTCTGGATCAGAACTGACTCCACCCCGTGGACTTTTTGGGCTGCAGCAAGAGGTCCTTGCATCCAGTCAGTTATACAAGCCAGTTGTGCAATTAAGCAGGTACAGGTTATGAGTTACAGTTAAACAGTTCCAAAGATTACATAGAATGGTCTGGAAAACAAAACAAAACAAAAAAAATCCAGTGAATGGCAGTTCTGTGCCTTGTTCATAAGAGAGGTCTTACAACACAACAGCTCTTAACAGAACACTTAATATGTCAAAAATTCAGGCACTCTTGGAAGAGATTGGAAAAAGATCAGATACTTTTGTTCCAACCTTCAGCTGTCCTGTTTCTGTGGGTCTGTACCCACTGTTGCTGCAAATGTAGCCTGTTCAGTGCTAATAGGAGTGGAACACAATCAGGACTTTTCTGGAAGGTCTTCATGACAGATGGCTTTGTTTGTTCCACAACATTAAATGTAACTATAATCATACAGTAAAAGTACGATGGCAGAAAATGTACAGTTACATAAAATACTGGATACTCTATCTAACCAAAAATGCAGAACATTTCATATGATTATTTGTTTTTCTTTGTTAAATAACAGCATATTTTTTTCATTCAGTTTTTATTAGTCTTAGTTTACCTGGAACATTAGCTTTCAGCTGCTCCCTGATCGGGGTCGCCACAGCGGACCAACTGGTCAGCATAACAACTTGGCAAATGTTTTACACCCAATGCCCTTCCTGAAGCAACCCTCCCATTTTTCCGGGCTTGGGACCGGCACTGCATCCAGTGGCTGGGAATCGAACCCAGGCCTTTCGCATGCTAGGCGAGAAACCTACCACTGAGCCACCAATGCCCCTATCTGGAGCATTAATGTCCCTAAAGTTTTAGAATGCAAGCTAAACCTGAGTATTTTATAACTATAATATAAAATATAACAGTATATACAGGGTGATGTGTGCAGTGGGACATGAATCGGAGTGCAAAAAAAAAACAAAAAAACAGTGGCAGTGCAAACAGGTATTAATAAGAGTGGGAAAGTATTGCACAGATTATAATAATAGCAGTACAATAGCAAGTATAATAATAGTATAATAATAATAGTACAATACAATAGAAAGTATAATACAATACAATAACAAGTATAATAATAGTATAATAATAATAGTCTAATAAATAATAGCAAGTATAATAACAGTAATCGTAGCAATACTAACAGCAAGCATAATAATAGAGTGGGAGAGTATTGCACAGATTATAATAATGAAAGTATTGCACAGATTATTATAATAATAGTAGTACAGTTCTAGGTGTAAAGTGATCAATGCTTGTTGATCAAAGCAACTTGGTGGAGAAGAAGGGTGGGGGTAACAGCTTAACTATTAGCTGTTATAATTGTATGTGTGCGTGTGTGTGTGTGTGTGGGGGGGGGGGGGGGGTGATGATGCAGGTTACAGCTCTGGGGAAGAAGCTGTTCCTTAGTCTGTTTGTGTGTGTCTTGATTGTCCTGTATCTTTTGTCCAATGGGAGGGGCACAAACAGTCTGTGTCCTGGGTGGGCTGGGTCCTTGATGATGTTGCTAGCTCTCTTGTGTAGCCGGCTAGCACAGACCGCTTCCAGATTGGGAAGCTTGGTTCCTACAATCTTCTGTGCAGTCTTGATTATCTGAGCCAGGTCTCTCCGGTTCTCTGTGGTGCAGCTGGTGTACCACACTGTGATGCAGTGGCAGAGAATGCGCTCTATTGTACTCCTGTAGATTTACTAAGAGCTGAGAGGGTACTTTGAAAAGCTACTTTAAACGCTGGCTTATTTACACTTTCCACAAATTTCTTCCAAACCAACTGGAAAAGTAAATCAGCTATATTTGCTTATTTTTGTCTATGATTAACAATCTTCTTATGATCTTTCATTAGGTGGCCTGGTGCTGTTTGGTATCTGCAGCTTAATCATGGACGTTTTTAAGGTCGCCTTCTACGTGGGTCACGTGCACTGCGACTCACCTGTGAAAATAGTCTTCCCCGCTGTGCAAGCCATGTTTATTCTGGTGCAGGTGAGTTAACCCAAGACAAGCAGAAACTCCATTGCTTTGTATACACTACAGTTCACTTTGTCACTTTATACAGTGTGCAATATATATATATATTTCAATGTGCCATATACAGTATACAGCTCAATATACATTTAAATAATCAAAGCTTTTCACTTATGTGCAATCTCATATATTTCACAGTGTGTTTATTTATTCTTAATTCTTACTTTTATAACTCGTTAATTTAAGTGTCATGTTCACATGTACTTCTTGCTGTCTGAGTGTTACATTTTGTTGTATACAACAAAAACTGACAGAGTGTCTCACTTTTTACCTCTGTTGCTGTATTATTATATCTAACCATTTTTGTGCACCTGATTTCTTTTCAATTTCAGACTTATTTTCTCTGGCTCCATGCCAAGGATTGTGTGCAAGTGCAGAGAAACATAACCCGGTAGGTGTGGTGGTAGTGTTAAATGAATGTACAGTGTACATGAATGCACATTGTGAATGATAGACAATGTAGTGTCATTTGTAACAATGTAGAGCTTCTTGCTCTTATTATGCACTATAGAGACTCTGAAATCTAAAAGATTTCATTAATTGTGTCTGTGTTTGTCTAGTTCTGGGCTAATGCTCACCTTGGCCACAAACCTGATGATTTGGATGATGGCAGTGACAGACGAGTCTCTCCATAAAACAGTGTATCCCAATGATACACGTAGCCTCGGTTCCCGGAGTCTCTCACTTAGAGGTATTTCTTCCCCATTACTAAATGCTCTAGTATGATAATTGCTTACATTCTTAGCATGTTGTCATCCTTAATAATATCTAAATATTATCTAAATATAATTTTTTCATTGTTAGATTTAAGTGCTTTACGTTCATTTACCAAACTAGTCGTCTGTGCAGCTGCAACAACTGGAAAATTTCACTAGAAAGTTTTATTCTGTCATAAGATAACTAATCCCATTACCTGACTTTATGCAAAAACATAGTCATGCAACACAACTGTACCAGGTTAAGGAGCTGGTACAATTATATATATTTGATTTCTTGTCATGCAATTTCTTATTTACAAATGAGAACATTCAAAGGTGCTCAATTCAAGTTAAGCTTGACTACGATGAAACAGATAGACAAGTAGAGCTGTGGCTGTGGCTTGATGCTCCCACCTTAAATACTACAGTTCTAGGTTAAAATCCTACCCTTTCTCCAGTGAATAATATCATCTGGATACTGTAGACTTGCTGCTGTAATCATAAATGCAAGCTTTCTTCCTCATGTCGTTTCAGGGAGTTTTTGATTGCCGCTCTCACCTCTGGCAATTTTCATTAAGGATTTAAATGTCCATTGAGATTTCTGTAACGTTTGTGCCAATGCCTATTGTTAAATGCTATGTATAGATAACATGAAAATTAAATGATGATAAAGAATGCCAATTTTAAAACATTTCCCCTGTTTATTTTAGCTGGCGCTCCTAGCGACAACAACAGTTGCGTGTGCACTATCGCGGCATGCAGCATCTTCGAAGAAGGCTACTATTACCTGTATCCATTCAACATTGAGTACAGCCTGTTCGCATCAGCTATGGCTTATGTGATGTGGAAAAACGTGGGCCGGCTGGTGGATGACCACGGGCATAATGAGCACCGCTTCCACATGCGTGATGTACTGATCGGCCCGGCCACCGGCCTCCTGGTTTTGGTGGCTGGTTTGACCATATTTATAGTGTATGAGGTGGATGTATCATCTGAAGAGCCGGGAAAGAAAGACACGGCCCTCATCATGTACTACGTGGCCAACACTATCACAGTGGTCCTGATGACTGTGGCAGCGGTGGCCGGCTGTGCTCTGTACCGGCTGGAGCAGCGAGAGCATGCGGTGGGGAAGAACCCAACACGCAGCCTGGATGTAGGGCTGTTAGTGGGTGCCTCCGTAGGCCAGCTCACTGTCTCATACTTCACCATCGTAGCCGTGTTAGCTATAGGTGTGGGCGGCCTGGTTAACGCCCTTAACCTGACCTGGAGCGTGCTCACTATAGTCGAGCTTTGCGTACAGAACATATTCATCATCGAAGGCTTGCGGCGGGAACCACACCAGGACACACGCCGTGCCAGTATCTTCTCCAATCTGCTCGCCTTACAAGCACACGATGAGTGCAGGAGGTCCAGCAACGTACTCACACCTCGTAGCTCCATCGCCATCTCAATCCACAAGCCCCTGCCCTGGAAGAGGAAGCTTCTCAAGGAGGTCTCATCGTTCTTGCTGCTTTCCAACATTATCGTGAGTGCCTTTCTTCTAACTTCTTCTAATTAGCAAAATTCGAGCAATATTACTGATCTGAATCAGGTCCAAATAGTAGTAAGCAATATAACATGGCTACTGTTACTGAATCTACACTCAGCTGATACTTTAATAGGAATAGCTGCTCATTCATGGAATGATCCAATCAGCCAATCAGGTTGCAGCAGCACAATGCATGGTACATACATCTACAACAAAGTAGAACATGTAGATAAAAGGTCAAGAACTTCCATTAATGTATACATCAAACATCAGAATGAGAGAAAATGTAAGTGTTTGAACTGAATGCAAAAAATGAGCGATAACACAGAAAAGCATTGTTGGTGAGAAAGGTCAGAGGAAATAGCCAGACAGGAATCTGAGGCTACAGTGGGCTTATTGGAGCGGGCAATTTAATATTAGAAAAAGTAAAAAATAAATAAACAAAGCTGTGCTCTCCTCTGCTGTATACAGCATTTATTTATGCTGCTGTAGCCTTTCTGGCAGCTCAAACCAGCCTGGCCTTTTCATCTGAACCTCTCCATGTATTTCCGCAAGCAGATTTGTCACTCACTGGATTTTTTTTGTTTGTTTTTTTGCACCCATTTAAAGTCTGTGTTAAAATACACAGTTAGCACTGAAATATTCAAACCAGCATGTCTGCTACTTACAACCATGCCATGGTCAAAATCACAGAGATCACATTGTCTCCCATTCTGATGTTTGATCTGAACCTTAACAGATTCTGCATGGCAATGAGCTTCTGCCATGTGATTGGTTGGTCAGATAATTGCATGAATGAGCAGGTGTACATGTGTTTGTATTCATGGCTGGTGAGTATATACCTTGCAAATTAGAAAGTTGTGTCCCATTCACTAAGACACAATAAATAATAGACTTTTCTGACGGTTTCACAAATATGTAGGTCATGTGATTCGAACCCTGGTGCATTTACGCACAGTGAGAGACAGGAGAATATAGCAATCACACTTGCATCTAATTTCACTCTTATCCATATTCAATGGGGGTTAATATGGAAAGAATTTAGGGCATTGATATACAAATGTCTAGAGTATTTTGAATGAGCTACATCTAAAAGTTGTCCCCTTTTCTCTACAGCTTTGGATCATACCTGCCTTCGGAGCACGGCCGCAGTTTGACAACTCCCTTGGAGCGAATTTCTACCAGTTTAGCATGTGGGTTGCTGTGGTTAACATTGGACTGCCTTTTGGGATTTTTTACAGAATGCACTCAGTAGCCAGTCTTTTTGAGGTTTATCTTACCTCGTGAATCTACAGCTTTAGACAACATCTGCTCATATTTTATAAAACTCTGTTCTGGAATTAATACTATATATTTTTGATACTTTTTTGTCTAATATATTTACTTGGAAACCGAATGAATGAATGTGTATCTTAGGTGTTGTGTATATGCAGCTGCATGCCACCGTTAGTGTGATTTCAGTCTAACTTGATAGTATTGAACCTGGTGCATTTGCTTTCATCACAACGTACACAATGCGACTTGCTCCATTTTTAATTTTTTTTAAATAATTTTAGTGCTATTATGTGCAACAGAGCACTTTCTCGCTTCTGTTCCCCTGCCACTCATGGTAGATGTGTGTTGCAGAAATAAATTATGTCGTTATATGTTTATTATATCGTAATAAAACATGCACAGGTTACCGAATAATTGTGGACCAGATTATGGGTTGCATTCACATTCACAGGAACAGATCTCACACCACCTCCTACAAGAAGTCACAGGTTCAGCACTGCGGTACGCTTCCCGGTCCACACGACAGCTTTCGCATTACCAATTTTTCATGCGAACTGTAATGTGTTTCAGAATAAACTGCCAGTGTGAAAGCTGCTTAGTAAGGTGTTAGATCAGCACAAGCTGCCAAAACAGCTTCAATACATCATGGCACAGATTCTGCAAGCCTATGGAATTGTGCTGTTCTTCCAGAAGTTATTCCTTCAGTTGGTGTTCGATGATGATGATTATTATGATGAGGAGACCGCTGTCTAAAATCTTTCATTGAATTGGGTTGAAATATGGTGTGTGTAAAGCCATAGAATGTGATTAAATACAAGTGAATAACACTGATTATCTCCTCATCATGGCACCTGTTAGTGGGTGGGATATATTAGGCAGCAAGTGAACATTTTGTCATCAAAGTTGATGTGTTAGAACCAGGAAAAATGGGCAAGCGCAAGAACTGTGATAGCTAGACGACTGGATCAGAGCATCTCCAAAACTGTGGCTCTTGTGGAGTGTTCCCTGTCTGCAGTGGTCAGTATCTATCTTAAGTAAAATTAGCAGCAGGTCCTTTAATTCATGTAAGTATCATGGAAGCCTCACCTCGCAACTTACAGGACTTAAAGGATCTGCTGCTAACATCTTGGTACCAGATAACACAGCACACCTTCAGGGATCTAGTGGAGTCCACACCTAGACGGGTCAGGGCTGTTTCGGCAGCAAAAGGGGGACCAACACAATATTAGGTCATAATGTTATGCCTGATCGGTATACGTTTCACACTCATTAAATCACTCAGTGAGCCAAGTGGACACAAAATCATGCCAGCATTCTGCTTCAGATGCATAACACAACAGAATGGTTTTTTTCCACCTGTCTATATGTCTTGATTACGTGCAGCTTGATATATTTGAAACTTTATGCATTATACACATTAGGAAATACAAATATTTGTACTTCCAATATGAAAAATTCACTTTATTAACACAATAAAACCAAATAACCTGTTTATGTGGACTCGATTATAATTTCTGTTGAAGTCTTCTGTTGGAGAGTGGAACCAAATAAAAAATATATATATAAAAAAAAAAACAAGCAAACAGAGAACACTCACTATAGCCTGTCAACTTAAAACTGAAATCCAATGAAGGCAAACACTTCCTGTGTTTATATTACGTGACACAAAGCCACACACTGATCTGAACATACTCAATATACTTCCCTTCCCTGGTTTTTCCCCATACATAATGACACAACATCCACACTAATCACAGCTCACTTCCTTTTTCTGTCATTCACTCTCATTATTAATATGTTGTAAAGAAGCACCAAATGTTCCCAGGTTTAAAAGAAGGAAATTGTAGACGTACTGGTGCGCCTGATCATGTAAACATGTAAAATGATTCACAGGATGTCATGTTTTTGGAGCTCAGCATAGATATGTTTGTTTTTTTAATATTGCGACAAAAAATGTGACTTTGAAACATTGAGCACAGTATATACAATTATGTAGTCTCATTAGCAGATCTGATATGCAGACAAAAAATAGTAATCAGTGATCAGATCACCATAAATGATTCTCATCATCAGAACATGGCAAGTCATTTGTTTACAGCTGAATACTGGTGAGATTTGTAGACGTTACTGGCTGAAATATTTGGTGGTCTGATGAAACGTGAACCTGAAAATGAGAGCGTGAGGAATGCGGACGTTTCTCTGTTGACCACGAATCACGAGTAGGATTAACGAGACAACCCACAGAATAAGCGAACGCCTGTTTAACAGAGATAGCTAGAGTTTTGCTGCCTTCTAGTGGCATGTGCGTGGCAAACACGATCACAGTCGATGCCAATGGTCACACTAGCCTACTAACGCCACTCGTTACTGGAGTACATGCGACCAAATTCATTAGACTTTCAAATATGATTCCATCAAATATATATGTATATATGTATATGTTTTTTTCTATACAGTGGCAGTTCATATGGTAGGAAAATCATTCATCCATCCACAGTGAGAGATTCTCAATGGTTTAAGCTGCTGGATATTATACGGTCTTATCAAAAGGCAGAGCAATATGTAGAAACGTTATTATTTGTCCACATATGCCAACTCAGTGAGCCATGAACACTGTTACAGGTTTTCTGAGACACTGAGTCCTTTTTGCCTATTACCAGAGTAAACCTGCGAGACTTACAAGAAGGGGCATGGCACTGCGCTGAAATTGAAGACTAAGCATTAAATGGGGTGTTTGCAGTGAGAGGAGCGACGACGGACATCAGCAAGCAGCCCTCTGTTCATTCAGTGACAGGCAGCACATGGATTCTACATTCTCTGGATCTCGAAGAGACGGACGTCTGTGTCGTACCAGATAGGAGGGTCCACGTTGCTACCATAAAAAATAGATAAAAGATAAAAATTTGTCATGTGCTGTGATGTTCTCTCCTTGGAGTTAGAGATAATTAGAAGTTATCTGAGATTTTTCACGTTGAGCGGCGCTTACCGGAGATAGATGACGCCCCACATGTACGTGCGGAACCACATGGCAGTGCCTGCGTTGGCCTGGTATTTCCTGATCAAGATAGGGTGAGGCACAGGCAAAAGCCCCACCAGGGTACCGTGTTGGAGGAATTTCAGGATCTCTGATTCGTCTGTCAAGCCCCTGCGAAGGAAAATATATAGCAGAGCATGTGAGTGGAGCAGAATGCTGATAATTCCACTGAAGCAGAGAGAAACATTTCATTTGATTTCGCTAATCCCTTGCTGCTTTGAGAAACTGCAAAATAAGCTTTAAGGTTAGGGAGTTTATAAACTGTTTAAAATGAAGTTGCAAACCTTAAATGCGCAGTAAAAATATTTTTCAGTGTTCAGTGTTCTTTTACGTTTTCAGTGAACTGAAAAAGACTTCTAATTTTAGAAAGTGTATTTCTTTTATTAATGCTGGGAAATAATACAGATGTGTTTTATTCAGAAAGTTCTACATGCATTTCACTGTGTTTGTTTTTTGTTTGCTTTTTTAATGGTCTGTTGTTCAACCAGTTATTGACGGAAATAAAATAATGAATATCAAATATTTGACTTGAGACACTGTGTGTGTGGAGTTTGCATGTTCTCCCCGTGCTTGGTGGGTTTCCTCCGGATGCTCCGGTTTCCTCCCACAGTCCAAAGACATGCTTCTAGGCTGATTGGAGTCTCTAAATTGCCCGTAACATGTGATTGTGTGCGTGAGTGAATGAGCGTGTGTGTGCCCTGCGATGCCTGAGATAGGCACAGGCTTCCCGTGACCCGATGATAGATCGGATGAGCGGTACAGACAATAGAATTGAATGGCACGGAATAAAAGGCACAGCCTGTAACAGTATGTCACCCACAAAGATCATAATTTTTTTTTTTATCTCTTTCTAATTGAGGAACTTATTCAAGCAAGC
Organism: Hemibagrus guttatus; assembly: GCA_033459395.1. Classification (NCBI taxonomy): domain Eukaryota; kingdom Metazoa; phylum Chordata; class Actinopteri; order Siluriformes; family Bagridae; genus Hemibagrus; species Hemibagrus guttatus. The sequence continues at coordinate 14,945,823 of JAUCMX010000016.1, read as the reverse complement.
TTGTGATTTTTCAAAATTACTGCTGATTTTCTTCAGATTTCCCAGAGGGACTGAAATATACAGATATCTGAGTTTCATACTTGTCAATGCAGATCTTCTCCACTTGGGGCACCAGCACTTGCAGCAGGCGCATGATGGTCTGTAGAGGGAGCTTGCTTTTCCAGGACAGGACCTGCACCACGGAGAGAGCAGAGTTTATGGTCAATCTCTAAAGAAGTGTTTGATTAAGAATACTAAACTCATACAGGACATAAACATTAATAAACATAGTCTTATCTAATCACTTGCATAACTGAGTAGACTGAATAGTAAGCAATAAAGGAAGCAGTATAACAGCATATGGCGAGTTAATTAGCTTGTTGTGTGCAAATGAGTGTATGATCATTAAATACAGTAAATGGTTAACGGTCAGCACAGTTGTCTTATTCGGAGTTGGACAAATCAGCATGCCAGGTGTCTGAGTTATTCCTTTTTATTTGTATTAGTGATTAGTGTATTGACTTTTTTCTAACAAAAAAAACAAAACAAAAAAAAAAACCTGTTCATCTGGTTTACATGTGTAAATATAATACAGTTCCACAGTGGTGCAATCTATGTTCATGCTGTAACTCTAGACATGTTTCCAAATGAGTTAGACAAGTGCAAAAAAAAATAACAACAAGCAGTCACGTTATAGTTAAACATAGACTCTAGCCAGACTTGTATTTTATTATTTTATACGTGAAGAACACTTCAGCTCGCAGCCGAAACATCCCCAATTGTCACTTGCTGAATTTTTTGTACAGCACTCTAAACAGTGGACACTGTCTGAAAGATTTAAATATAAATTCAGAATAAAAATGACAAAGCTTAAAATTTTAATTTGTATTTCTCCCTAATGAGCAAGCCAGAGGCAACGGTGCCAAGGAAAAACTCCCCGAGAGGATACGAGGATGAAACCTTGAGATGAAGCAGACTCAAAAGGGAAGTCATCCTCATCTGAGTGACACTGGAGACTGTGATTTTAAATAGTGTCCTTTCTACACCTGGACACAGTAAAGTGGAAATGTGCAACCAAGAGCTTTTGCGCAACTCAAATATAAGCAGCAGCATGATTTCTGAATTCATCATAGATTTAACGTAAACTCCTTCCTGCCGAAGCCATGTTCAATTAATCATGATGTGCCATGTTAGATATTTTGTTAGAACAGCAAAATAATCATAAAGACATTCATTATTCTTAACTTGCAGTACATATATGTTGTTAGATTATGTTACATGATGTGCATGGAGCTTTTACTTGCCTGCTCTGCTTGCTAATAAATTTATGATTTCTGATTTCTGATTTATCTCTTCCTTTAAAATTCAATTTTGGAATAAACTGCATTAAGTTTTAAGCCACAAAGAGCAAACCGACTTTGTGTATTACTTCAGACATTCATTTACATCCTTAGGGCTTGATTATTTTTCAGATATGACAAACATAACATATCACACAGAGATAGCTATGAAAGCTACACACCCACTCTGGTGTCGGGACCCAGTATGTGGCGGCCGATGATGCGCTCGATAGACGTCTCCTCACCATTTCTGCCTCTGTGTAGAAGACATCCTGTTGGGAACAAGAAATGGCTTTCACTTCTGTGAATATTGAATACCCCCCCCAAAAAAAATCTGACTTTGCATCACTGCTTTGTGCATAAAATATTTAAAATTATCATTTGGATGTAGCTGTAACAGTCACTGAACATTACAGAGCTTTCTTTGCTGAAAACCTTTAAAGGATGTGCTATGTGGAAGAAGTGTCCTCCAAAGGTATTGGAACATCAAGGACAATTCTTTTGACAACACTGAAAATATTTGGTTTGAGATTAAAAGACAAATATGAGATGATAGATCATAATTTCAGCATTCATTCTGATAATTGCATCTAAATGTGTTAAATAACTTCAAACATGGCACCTTTGGTTTGATCTCACCCATTTTTCACGTGGTCAAAAATATTGGAACAGGTGACTGCGAGGTGTTTCTTGTTGTGTCTGATTGTCAGAAATGTCCCTCCTTGTTTTGGTGTC